>JZKD02S1672718.1:51408-112242 GCA_000966675.3 Picea glauca
GATTAATCTAATAATAAAAATAATAATAATGACATGATTAATCCACAATGGGGATTTAATCCAATAACAAAATAATAAGAATGCTCTTCGCAGTTACATTATTTCAACAGTTTTCGCTCTCTAATCTGGGGAGGCCTAGCCCTCATTGTGAAATTTGAACTCATATTGTGAATGTTATATGTTCCAAAATTGTATTTTATCTATTGAAGATATAATGATCAGAGTTTATTTTAGTTGAGATTATTTCAAAATTTCAACAGTGATTTGTTCATTGGTAAACCATGGAGTTAGTTCTGAAATTATTTCATGAGTTTCTATGTTTAAATTCATTTATATCGAATCAATTATGATGATGGTTTCTTTGTCTAAAGGTGTATTAAATCCAAATTCGTACCATGATTTTTTGTTTAAGTTTAAGATATTTCATTTCTTTCAAAAGGTGGATCCCCGATGAATTTTTGTTAAATCTGAATTTATTGTTACCTCTGTTGAATCTTGGTTAATCTGATGATATTAGCAGCGTGGAGCTTCTGTAATTTTTGTTATGTAAATCCAAATTTTTGGGATCGTGGGATGTGCGTACGAAGGTTATCAGGAGTTTTACTTACTTGTAATCCTGGGCATTAGCCTCTGTTCCTTGTCAAGTTATGCATGTGACCTTGGACTAGAACCTAGCGCTAGCCAAAGGGTGCCATTTGGAACTTTGGAACTCCGGTGCTCCAGAGGTTTTTCAAATTTAACACTTTGTTTCACCCGAAGTGATTATCAGTTGAATTCAGTCGTACAGTGAATTTGATCGGCAGTTTTACGTTAACCCTAAATTTTTACTTACCTTTTTCGACGATTATAGATTTAATCGAATGGTTGATGAAGATCCTCCTTACACAAAAAATCTACGGTAGATATCCACTTCGTAACTCTGGGCTTCAGGATTTTTCTCTGCTTACACAACTTGAAATTGTATCACACGGATCACCGAACCTCCGAAGGGCTCAGAGATCTAACGGATTACACTCCTCGTTAGATCAACGGTTTTCGTTCACTCTGGATTTCAGAACTCAGGGAGTTCCTCACTTTTTGTAAACAACAACTTCCTCTAGAGATCCAAACTCACGAACCTTCGAAGAACAAGGAATTGAAGTTCTAACATATCTAACAGTCCTCGATCAATTGATAGATCTATGGTTGACCTTCACTCCGAGACTTCATAAATTCGGGGTTATCTTAATCCTTAGCACCTACACCTTAACTTATCCAGAGAGTTGATTTTCGAATAACTCAGAGATCTACGACCCATATCCTTCCATCAACTGACGGACAGGATTTACTCTGGACATTGGGACTCCGAGAGTTCCTTGACCCTTAACTGCATGACTCTAATTTTGTCGAAGTGTCGAATTACCGAACCATCAAAAAACGAAGGCTCACAGATCTAACGGCTCATGATCGATTGCCAGATCTATGATGGTCTTTCACTCCAGGACTTCGGAGCTTCAGGTTTGCTTAAATCTTTACGATTGCGAACCAAACTCGTCGAATCGCCAAATTTCTTGAGGATCCAATGGCTAGTTTATGCTCATCGATCTATGGTGTAGTTTTACTCCACAAGTTCAGGCTTCGGGGTTCTTTATTTACAAACTACTCAGATATGCCAAAGTGACGAAGCCCGAAGGTATCAGGATTTAACAAGTGCGTTACTCATGTATGATCGGACGGTTATGGGGATTTCAACTCCTCACGATCATATCTCGTCTACTTATTCTTTCAAAAAGAATTTCACACTCTTATTTTTTTCCCACTTGAATCCTGCACACACTTTTTCTCCTGAACTTTGGACTCTAATTGTTTTCCTATGCACTTCTATGCCTCCTCTATGTAAGATCACACTGTCCCTACTGAGCTTTGTTCTTCTGAATTTTAAAGCCTCCATCCACCTTGTGTGGCCTCTGCGCACATTGGGTGATGTTGCTTCTGAACCTTAGGCCTTCAAGGGGCTCGTCTAAGTACTTCTGGAGTTTTCTCTAGACTTGTTGCACTGTGATACCTAGAAGAGAAACTTCAGGTTCCTTACAGAACTTAAACTCGCTCTCATAATGAACTTTCACTCGATTGCATATTTTCCTTCTCATAGTGTCTTTTTAATTAAAAAGGTATAGAGTAAGCTTACAGTTCCTCTAAGTGTTTGAGAGTTTTTCCCCTCTCTTCTCTTCTCTTTCAATATATGTGTGTGTGTGTGTGTGTGTGTGTGTGTGTGTGTGTGTGTGTGTGTGTGCTAACTCATAGTATCTACCCACTTAGTTATAGAATAGAGGATTGTTACAATACAGAATGATGATTGATGCTTGCAAATTCATTGAAGGAAGATATGTTGTTAAATGGTGTATGATAATTATATGAAATATTTATGAAGCAGTGGCATATTATCTAGATGATGTTTAGTAACTTTCAGGGAAGGAAAATTGATCTAGTAATTGAGGACTTAATGATTAAATTCATGTTATGATTCAGTACCTTACTGTTATGAAATTGTGAGTCTAGAATTGAGTTTGGGTACGAGAATTGGATACTTCCTTGTTCCTCATAAAAGTCACCAGTCTTGAGACCTTAAATGGTCAAAATCAATCAGATGAATCCTAGACTTGAGCGTTGATTATGTGTCTTAGAGGTCCTAACCTTGCAGGATAGGTTGGGTGGGTAGACATTGTATGTAATGTTATGTGATTGGAAAATTCTAAATACATTGAAGTTGTATCTAAATCTAGTTGTGCAATGAGATGAATGAAATAGATTGTTTATTGTTGAAGTATGTTCATATTTTGTTTCACTTGTTCAAATAATGTTTTGTTAATGTTCAAAATATATATATATATATATATATATATATATATATATATTATTGTTCTCAACTACTTATATGAAGTAACAGAGAGGTTGTTACACTTGAGCGTTGTGGTTATAATGATGAGTTATTGGGGTCAAATCCCCGGCCATCTATTTGTTGATATTGTTAGGCCTCACTCAATGTCCCTGCCAGATTAGGCCATGTAATCAGGGTCGACGATTTACCCCATTTACCATTCATGAAATATGGGGAAGTACTCGGAAGGTTTTCTGTGAGGGATTCCTTGAAAAAAAACTAGTACTTTTGTAATAAAAAATAGTAGTACTTCATCTAATCTTTGTTATATAGACACACTCTTATTTCATATTTTTCACTTTGCATTCAATTTTTGGGAGCAATTTATAAGGTAGTTTAAAGATCACCAAGGATATATTCGATAGGGAGCTTCTGACACTTAAAAGGTGCGTATTGTTTTTAATTTTTTTATCGTTTATGAAATAAACCATTTATTTTTAGGAACAAAACCTAAATTCTATTGTATTTTTTATATTTTTGTGAATAAAATATATTTTTTATCATATGTTTTTAAAAAAAATCTTAATTTAAAAAAAAAAAACATATGTTTTTAAGAAAAATCTTAATTTAAAAAAAAAAAATTAGGAAAAAAACATTTTTTAATATATTTTAAAGGAAAAAAATTTAAAAAAATAAAAATAAATAAAAAAATAACATTTTGTAAACCAAATTTTAAAATATGTATATATAACCGAAATTAGAAAAAACAAATCAAAACAACATTAAAAGATAAGATTGAAAAAAAAAACACTAAAGTTAATGGGATTCCCCCACTCCTCTCCACTCCTTTGGAGAGGCGATTGGGCACTTAGTGAAGGGGAAGGGGGAGCGCCCTATTTCAAAATGCAAGTCTTCCCCCTTTCCTTTGCATTTTCATTGAAAATGAAAAGAAATGGTGGGGGAGGAGGGCAGCGGGTTGATATTAGTTTTAAATTTATTTATTTATTAACCAAAAATATAGAATTTATATTAATAAAAAAAATTGCAACAAATACAACAACAGTGGTATAGAGATGAAATAAAAAATATATTTCCAAGTCCTGTTATCAAGGCTTAACAACTTCAGTTTAAAATCCACTAGCCTGAGTTGCCACATACTTAAAAAAGATACATTCTGAATTTTTTTGCATGAGTATACTTGCACAAATTTCTTGCATAACAATAGACAAAATCAACACATGATTATACTGGATTGTAGGTCCAACTTCTTGTCGTCATTGGTTTGATTGTTGATGAATATTTCTTCTTCTTTCTAATTATTGTCTAGACTTCTTTTGCCTTTGTTGGAGTCCTTATTGTTCCTGCCATACCTATATTGTCTTGATCTGATGATTCTTCTTTTTATTTTTCAAGTGTCTCGGCTTCTTCAACCTAATATGCCCAACTTGTCATTTATCATGGACCTAGTTGAATATGTGTTCCCTACCCTGAATAAAATAAGACGTGTTCCTCTTTCTCCATGTTCTGGGTTATCGTTTCTTATTGTTTTTCTTGCGATATTGGTTTTAATTCCATTGGAGGATCTACTTGTGATGGAATTTTACTTGATTTCATGATTATTTGATATCTTTCATAGATCCTACCCACTAAGTTAATTTTCATGGACACTTCTTGTTATTTTTAGGCCCTTTAGAGCATTGTATTGTAATGTGTCTTATTTGAAAACGAGCTCTATGTATCAAAGAAACTCTCTCACAATCCAACTTTTTGGACCAGGAATAATGTTTTCCTATCAAAATAATTTATATTGGGAACCCTTTACTAAATTCCATTTCCACACATATTCAAACATATGTTGATATGTTATGTCTCTCAATTTCATAGCTTGCAAAATAGAACTTTCATAGAGAAAAACCTATGGCATTTGGGAGTCTTACTGAAATAGGAGCTGAAGAAAAAATATCAGTCATAGGATTGAAAAAAGGAGTTCATGGTTTCATGCACAAACTTGAGCTTCCCCTAAACCACAAACCCAAATTACATATTAGGTACTTATCTTCCTCAATGTAAAACTCTACAATGTAGAAACCCTTTTCACGAGGATGAATGAATACTTATTTTTCATGATTGGCTTCCAAGAGGAAGAAATCCAATCATTGAGATCTTCTAACCGAGGCCAAAACCCATTAAAGCATCATACCAAACCAACAAATCTAAAATAATCAGTACAATCCTCTACATCTTCACCCATGGGAATGATAATTAGACGGGCTTCCTGAACCAGAGAGGAGGAGGAAGGGGGGAAATAATCGCGCTTGTCCAAATTTATGAAAAAGGGACCGGACTAAAAACTAGTAGATCCATGGACATGCAACCCACCAGAAGGCTTAAAATGAGCTTCCTCGAGGCTTTGATTTCCATAAGAACCAGAAGCAAACCTTGCCATGGCCAATGAGGGATCAGAAAATTTGAAAAAATCACTCTATACATGATCAAAACTGCCTTTACAAGTGGCCAGGTCTAAACCCTAGTTGTCATGGCTACGAGAGATGTCATCCCAATAATCAAGCTAATTTTTTTAATTATCTATATAAAAGGTTTTTTTAATAATGTTATATTTAATTTTAACTCTTTTTAAATTTAAAATAGTGTTTTATTTAAGTTTTTTTTTTTAATTTTTATGTTTTGTTATGCCCCCATTTTCTGGATTGAGATGAACCTGAAGAAGAAAAATGTGAATTTACCATACAATCGATCTGGGTAATTCGCTTTTGTTTGAACTTTGGTTAATTCTTTATGCTCGACCATTAGTCCTTACCTTCGTCAATGAATTGCTCCAATCCAATGCCACTATTATCTTATTATTTACGCCTTCTACCTCATACGTGGATTTCTAAGGCTCTTGTGGGGTATTTTTTTATATAAATTGTTAATAAAGCCTTCTACGTCATACGTGATTTCAAAGGCTCTTGTGGGGTATTTTTTTTATATAAATTGTTAATAAAGAAAATGAATTAATAAAAAAAAATTCCTTATTTTCTCCTTTGTGTATGAGTATTTGCACGTAATTTGTTTCTTGGGAAACAAATTATTTAAAATATCCATTCGACTCAATAAATATAGCAACTTAAACATCATACATATATAGAAATTGCAACTAAAATTCTATTATTTATTCTTGTAAGTCAACTAAAATTTTAACTAAATAAGAAAGTTATGATTTAAAATAGCAATCATGTTATCTAAAAAAAAATTAAATGCAAGAATTACTATAAACTAAGGTATTAGGTTGTTGAACTTAAATTGTAAACTAAGGTATTAGGTTGTTGAACTTAAATTGCGAACTACAAGTTCCTTTGCACAAGTTTTACCAAACTTTTGTGAATCCATTTATTGACGTCTCTACCAACTTCATGGGTACTTCCCCAAGAACCCTCAAACCACAATGGGATGTATAGAAGGTACCAATTTAACAATAAGAGAAATGTAAAGTTGCTAAGCATTTGAATAGAATTCTCATTTCACAATACACTTTAGAGGACCAAACTCTCAACAAATACCAATGAATTTTTTTTTTAAATTACGATAAACATCCAGCATTATGTTACATAAAAATACCTTTCTCATAGCCCAAGATCTCTTTTTATAGTTTATATGGCCATGCCAATTGTCCAACCCATACAAAAATAAACTAATAAACTAATTGATTTAAAAAACAATAATAATCTTTTAAATAGTTTTATATTTAAGATTTTTTTTAAATGTTTTTTAGATAATAAATATTATTATTTTATTATTATTATTATTATGAAATTTTATATAAGCATAAAAAGATAGCTTAAAACCAAATAAAACTAGCAGTCAAAGTGATCAAGATGGAATTGGTTCGAAAGGGCCTAGGTATAAGTCATTGGAGATTTAGCTTTGCCATTCACCTCTTGCCCAAGTTTATATTATATGATAATTGGGTTGGAGTTGGTGCCTTGTGAGCGAGGAGTTCCAATTACCTCCATTGTTTTCTCCTCTTTGCTCAGATCCTAGCCCAAAATATTGAAGTTAATCCCAGAGACAACCCTACATAGAACTCTGAATTTAGCTTCTAGCCTTCCTAATCTATCCATTGTTTATGGATCTCGTTTTCCATTCTTTTCAACTATTAGGGTAGCAAGTGTATTAACAAGCCGGTAGAACTCCATAGCACAAAAACCTTCATAGCTCTAAACCTGAAAAAGCTAGAGTATGAGTCCCAATCTTGGAATTTCTATTTGATTTGTTGTTTAGCGGTATGAAGACATTTTTGTTGAACCAAGCCGACTAGACCATATAGATATTGTTGAATGTTTTGAGGGATACTTTGGTTGAACTTCTACTTAGCATGTTGTGCATCCCTTTCAACACTTATGCAACGAGGGTGGGAATTGGATCTCCTAATCGACCAAGCCCTAGATTCCCCCCTTCTCATTGCTCCTTGTTGACTTGATTCCAAGGTATCCTGAGCATCATTATCCACCATAATTAGCAATAGATCATGTGTACTAGCGAACAGATACCCAATCCACAAATATCCCTAGAAATCCCACCACGTCAATCTTTAAGCATCTCAGGAAGCCACCTCTTACACGCAACACATGACAGAAATCAACCAATAGGCTCTTGGACATAATATATATATATATATATATATATATATATATATATATATATAGAACATAGAATGACTCTGGATTACCTAACTCTCCCTAGAAATTTCATGCACGAGCCTTAGAATGATAGTCATATTGTAACTACAAGAGCCCCCGAATGCATGCAACAAAGTAGGCACTAGAAACCCATACACCAATGAACCAAATAGGAAAATCAAGCCAATGCAAATGCAAGTGAAAATCAAGGAAGAATAGCATGCAATCAAAAGAGTATGGATAAAAATTTCCCTTTCTAACCAGCTGAGATAGTTCGAAGGAGGACTTAGCCCTGTAAATCTGGGATACACAATCAACCCAATGGAGCTCCTACATTTAAGAACTCCCACACCACATAAAAATAGCATCTCACAAGCCTGGTTTATTTAAATGTAACATTATTCCTATTGTACTACCTCCATATCCTTCATCAAATGATGCAGAGAAGCTATCATAATCCCACAAGCCACCATCAATGTGAATGTGCTAACGTAGTACTAGTCGAGGGCAGATATCAAGTCTAGTAGGCACGTCTCAAAATTTCACCTTCCACATGTGGAAGCATTCATACCATTAACTATCACATGATCCGGGAGTTTTTAAATAAATAGTGTTATATTTAAGGTTTTTTTTAATTTCTTTCATTTTTTATGTTTTTTTTTTTTTTTTAAATAAAATGATATGTATTCTTATTTTTATTTTTGTTATTTTTTTAAGTTATATATTGAGGTGTTTTTGGAATAAAATCAAAGATAATTATGTTTAAGTTTTTTTTTTTTTTAAGGAAATCCTCTTATGTTTCTTTTCATTGAGTTTAAATGTTTTTTTTTAATGTTTAAAAATAGTATTATTTAGTTATAACTATCAACTATGAATTGAATTAAAGATAATAAAATGTTTAAAAAATATGTTGTATTGTATTTAAAATGTATGGTATCATAAATCATTGATAATACGCAATTTGATGAAAAATCATGACTTTGAAAAAAAATAAACGTTATACAATTTTTTAATACTATTTAAAATGACAATTTTTATGGTTTTTTTTTCATAATATTGTAAAAAAATTAAAAAAAAAACACCTTTAAACTATATATATATATTTATATTTATGTTTATATTTGACAAAAAAAAAATGGAAAATATGGGAAAAACAACATTTAAAAGGAAAAAGTTGATGCTTTATAGTTAAAAAGATTCAAAATGTCAAAATATTGCCTCAAAAAATAAAAAAATAAAAAGGTGTTACTACTAGCACCACTTTTTGAAATGACAGTAAATATAGCCACTAAATACGACCTCTAAAAACATGAAAACTTTGAAGAGTTCTCATCAAGTAGGTAACTATGTTAAGAGAGAAGGTTATGGCCTTATGTTGCTTTTCAATATCCTCCTTCAAGTCAAATTCAGTGAAAGTGCTCATTTCCGAATGGTCAATCTTATACCATGGAATTTTAGGCATGGGTTAATCTTGCGAAGACTTAGACTTTCCTTAGAGGATTTCTTAAATAGGGGGTAGATACGAAGAATTTATCAATCCAAAACCAAGGACAAAGTTTCTATGTGAAAACTACACCTACAATGTTCTCCTATTGTGATGCATTTTGGCTCTTGAAAACTAAGGCAAATGATCATCACTCCCAAACTTAGAAAAGGATGTCCCAATTCTAGATTTGAGGCATTGAAACTCAATAACTAAGTATGTGATCATGGATTGTGTTCATAAATTTTTTACCCTTTTCTGGTGATCCAAATGGATCCAGAAAGGAAAAAAAATTGAAGTTCTCGAATTCAAACAAAACCAACGCCATTGGGTAGGGCTCATTGTGTCGATTCCGACAATATATTTATTTTTTCGAAAATGGACTCCGTATGGCAAAGTTATCGTGCTCTAAAGTTCAAGTCAAACTAGAAAAAAGTCAAAGTCAAAGTCAATAGTCTGTACTATTGACGTCAGCAGTACGTCAGCAAGACATGTGGCATATGATGTCAACATGATGTCATGATGACGTCAGCAGGACACGTGGCAGAACCAAGACGTGCCATGTGGCAGACATTTTTTGGCATTTTTAGGGGTTGATTTAGACCAATAAAAATTTGACATGTGGCACTATACAAACATGACACATGGCATTACATACATGATGTGGCACCAGTGGCAGCATGACATGTGGTCGGTACGACAATGATGTGGCATCATCTGATTACGACATGTGGCAGGTACGATAGTGATGACTGGGCAGTTGACTATGTAGGTGAATGGGTCAATGACTGGACAGTACGGACCATTCACAGGGTGACACGTAGCCCAATCATAGGATGCCACGTGGCACCCCAGATTTGTCCAAGGTTGGCTGGGTAAAAAAAATTGTTCCACCTCCGAAGGATTCGAACCCCCAACCTTCGAGCTGGGAAATGAACTAACAACTCTAGGCTAGCCACCAGGGCAGCCATGTTCCTTGTTAAAACAAGTGGTGCAATATTGTTTTAAAGTGTAGTGGTGCACAGAATTTGGGATAAGCCCCGGTCGGTGGGGGCTAGCCACGTGACCAGGGGCGCTAGACCAGAAGCTCACGAAGGATATGGCGCTTAGCGCTTGGCCACATGGCACTTCATGTGACCAAGGGCCTAGAGAAAGGGGGACCAACACATTTTTTCCCAATGTGGGTTTTTAACCTTATTATTTGGTTTTTTTAATGATTTTTCGTTGATTTTAATGTTTTTTTGGCCATATCCTAGTGGATATTGGCCCAAATTGAGTGCCACAAGAGGTGGGTTGTTGGGATTTGAGCCCCCTACTTCATGGCTATATAAACCAAGCCATTGTGGAGTTTTAATTAGGAAACACGTATCTTGGAGAAAATTTAAGAAGAGTTTGCAAAGGCCAAGTTGTCTTGTGCAGTGCAGCCAAAAGAGTAGTTGAGCTTGGGAGGCAATTTTCAAGAGTTCTACTCCACCCTTTTCAGTGTCATCAGTTGCGTTGGGTTCCTGAGATAGAGAAGAATACAGTTGAGTTGGTCATAGAACTAAATGATGTAATTTTGATGCATATTTTTAAGCATTGAATTTTAATATAGAAGCCTCCCCCACTGAAGACAAAGGCCCGGAGACGTAGGTGAATTTACCGAACTCCGTTATCAATTTTTGGTGTTCAATCTGTTGATGGTTTGATTCTTTGTGTTTTTTTCTATTTCTCTTCAATGTTTAAGTTTTTACCTCTTATATATGCACATGCATTGTCAAAAAAGGTCTTGATAAAATTGAAGTCGGAGTGCAAATTGCTAAGCACCAATTTCAGATCAAGTGGTATCAGAGCAGGTTGACTATTGCAGGAATTGTGAATAAGCATGGGGAAAAGCTTGAATAGAGCTAGAATCCAAGAAATCAAGGAGTTCAATCAATAGATTCAACGAGAAAATGTTGAGCTATGAAGATTGGTGCAAATCCTTGAGGAAGACAAGGAAAAGTTGTGAACAATGATGTTAGCAACAAAAGAAAGGCCAGTTGGAAGTAGTCCTTCTATTAGAAGTTCGAGTCCTATAAAGGATGATGGAATTCATCCATTCCATAGGCAATCCAATGAGTTGGATTCTTATACTCCTGCTACTCTAGTTGAGGGGCATTCAATAGGAGAGTCCACTAGCACATTTTCCATACCAGCGGAGAGTACTCAATATACTCCAGCTTCTCATGTAGTTGATCAGAAAGTGGAGTGAGGCAATCAGGATATTGTCGCGTTTGAAAAACATACCAAAGGAATTTGTATGAATATATTATCCAAGTTTGGATATAGGAAAGGACAAGGTCTTGGAAAGCATGGCCAAGGCAGAGCTAAGCCTATCGAGGTGTGGGAGAAACCACTCCATGAAGGATTGGGATACGTTGAAGAGTATACTAATGAAAACAATCCAGTGGTTTGTTGTACACATTGTCAGAAGTTTGGACACGATGTTGACCATTGTTGGGAGCAACATCTAGAACTGACACCAGTATGGTTTCGAACTCGTCAAGGAAAGCAAGAATCTCAATCCAGCAACGACATGAACAATGAGTCGTGAAAGAAAGGTAAAAAGGTCGAAAGGTATAAATCTCTTTCACCTGCCTTTAATGACGAACATGCTAGGGTCATGGAATTTATAAGAAGAAAAATTCCATGCATATTTTATGGCATTCATAACCATTGTGTTGCAACATGATGGAAGCAAAAGGTATACGAAAAAAGATCATGGCGACAAGGAGTATTCCAAGACAAGATGATGTAACACTGCAGGTCAAGAAGAATCTGTGTGTGAACTCAACACATCCAAGACAAGAGTCAGAGAAATCTAATGGGGATTCATCTCAATCTAGGCAAGGCTTCATCAAAATCATCCGAGCACGAAATTATTGCTCACAGTTTAAAAGGAATGGGAATTGTAAAGATAGTTGTTAGAAGCTACATCCAGATTTGAGATGCTCTGAAAAGTCTGAAGGGCCAGAGCAGAAGAAGGATGTTGCATAAGAGCAGAAGCAGGATGTTGCAGAAGAGCATAAGAACGACCGTGAAGCTCCATCGGAAGGAGATGGGTCATTTTCTTGGAACTGGGCAACTTTTATGCCCCATATGTAAATATTTCATCAAGTCAGTGTCAGTCTACTTGATGTAATAAAAGTGATTTGATTTATGAAATCACTTATTGGGTCTAGTTAATGTTTTGTTGAGTCTAGGCTATTTTTTTTTTAGTCGATTGATGTAATACCCTTTTGGAGGACCAAAAGGTCTTAGTGGGGAGGTGTGATCCAAATGGATCTAGAAAGGCCAAAAATTCAAATTTCTCATATTTGAATGAAACCAATGCCATTTAGTAGGGCTCATCGTGTCGATTCTGGAAATATTTTTTTTTCCGAAAATGGACTCTATATGGCGAAGTTATCGCGATATGAAGTTCAGGTCAAACTGGAAAAAAGTCAAAGTCAAAGTCAACAGTATGCGCTGTTGATGTCAGCAGCATGTCAGAAGGATAGGTGGAATATGGCGTCAGCATGATGTCATGATGACATCAACAGGACACATGGCAGCACCAGGACGTGCCACGTGGCAGTCATTTTTGGCATTTTTAAGGGTTGATTTGGACCAATAAAAATTTGACACGTGGAACTGTATGGAAATGACACGTGGCATCTCGTACATGATGTGGAACTAGTGGAATCATGACATGTGGCCGGTACGACAGTGATGTGGGATCATTCAATTGTGACATGTGGTAGGTATGGTAGTGACGTGGCAGTGATGACTGGGAAAATGACTGTGTAAGTGACTCGGTCAATGACTGGACAATACATACCATTCACAAGGTGACAAGTGGCCCAATCACAGGGTGCCACATGGCACCCAGATTTTGCTAAGGTTGGCTGGTTAAAAAAATTTGTTCCACCTCTAGAGGATTCGAACCCCCAACCTCTGAGCTGGGAAACGGACTAACAACTCTGGGCTAGCCACCAAGGTGGCCATGTTCCTTGTTAAAACAAGTGGCGCAATATTTTTTTAAAGTGTAGTGATGCACGGAATTTGGGATAAGCCCCGGTCGGCGAGGGCTAGCCACGCGACCAGGGGCGCTAGATCAAGAGCTCGCGGAGGATAAGGCGCTTAGCACTCAACCACATGGCACTTCATGCGACCAAAGGCCCGGAGAAAGGGGGGACAACATGCATTTTTTCCCAATCTAGGTTTTTAACCTTATTCTTTGGGTTTTTTAATGATTTTTTTGCTGATTTTAATGGTTTTTGGGCCATATCTTGGTGGATATTGTCCCAAATTGAGTGCCACAAGAGGTGGGTTATTGGGATTTCATCCCTCTAACTCATGGATATATAAACCAAGCCATTGTGGAGTTTTAAGTAGGCAACAAGTAGCTTGGAGAAAATTGAAGAAGAGTTTGCAAAGGCCAAGTTGTCTTGTGCAATGAAGCCAGAAGAGTAGTTGAGCTTTGGAGGCAATTTTCGGGAGTTCTACTCCACCTTTTTCAGTGTCATCTATTGCGTCGAGTTCCTGAGACAGAGAGGAATAAAGATAAGTCCGTTAGAGACCTAAATGATGTAATTTTGATGCATATTTTTAAGCATTGAATTTTAATATAGAAGGCTCCCCCACTTAAGACAAAGGCCCAGAGACGTAGGTGAATTTGTCGAACTCTGTTATCAACTTCTGGTGTTCAATTTGTTGATGGTTTGCTTCTTTGTGTTTTCTGTTATTTCTCTTCATTGTTTAATTTTTTATCGTTTATATATGCACATGCATTGTTAGAAAAGGTCTTGATAAAATTGAAGTCAGAGTGCAAATTGCTAAGCACCGATTTCAGATCTTCCGGTATGCATTGGAGCAAATAGAATGAGAAACTTGACATTCTAATGGGATTTTTTAAAAGCTACATTTTTTTACTTCTAAATCTTGGAATTGAATTTCATCATCTCAGTGATGATCAATAAGATTAAACACATCTTTGAGGCAATCCTTTGCTTCGAATAGGTCATTTTTGTTGTATGCACAATTTGGCCTAAAGAGGGTCTCATTTGTCAGGATATTTAGACACTTAGGAATTAGTTAAGATCGACTTGGTCTAATGTGCCTTTAGGTAAAGTGTGTTTTAGTTTTTTTCCTTAGTATGCATTTGTAGTTATGTAATCTGGCAATCACAATATGTTCTAGACCTAAAGTGATATGATGGTTCATATTTTCCTTCATACTACTGGCTATATTATTGTGTGGCTTAACACATGATTGGTCCATGCCACGTGATCTCTATTTAAAAATCATGGAGGGTCATTTGTCGAAGATTGATTGTGAGGAACTCATATGCCAAATCCTTTTCTTTTGCATTAAGTGGTCGCATTGGTTGGGGCCATGGATTGTTTCTCTCTTTCAAGGTTATAACCATGTAATACATTGGTGTATTGATCTTTGATATGTTTGTGTGAGTTGTTTCTTAAGGTGTTTAACCTATGTAGAAATACCCAGTTTCATCTAACACCATAGTGTTCTTGAATTTTTAGAGCTAGGAATTGAATTCTATTAGTTATGTGATGATCAGTGACCATTAAAACCCTATCTGAGCCACTCTCTACACCCAAATTCTTCATTTGGTCAGTAAGCACATTTTCACCCAAATTGAGTCTTGTGGGAAAAAACCAAATTTCATACTTATGGAACTCATAATTGGATACTATCAGCTCCTTGATAATTGGTGACTCCAATAAGCATGTCTCATTCACTTCCTACATTCAAATATGACATTTGGTTGATATGTACAATTTGGCCCAAAGTAAGCCTCACAAGAAAAAACTACTTTCAAGCAATGAGCCTTTAAATTTATGCAACAACATCAACTCCTACTATTGGATGGATCCTCCCTGTGAGGTGCCAAGAATTAGACTATAGGTGAGAAAACCAATTTCTTGGTCCATTAGGATACAAAATCAAATTTTGGATTATGAAGTCAAAATTATGTTGTGGAGTCAAACCTTCTCTTCTTCTCAAATTGTTCCTTTTAGGAAAGTGTATGCTCTTGCTAGAAAACAAGACTAGATGTTGGAAAGATCAAAAGGATAATAAATGTAATTGACTAGGAAAGCTATAAAAACCTACCTACCTAACCCAACTAGTAAAAAGAGCATAATTAGGTCACATGACAGTGCCATTGTAACCATGCATGAATTTTAATTAGACTTTCAGACAGATACACTGATAATTAGACTTGGCTAGGAGGTGGGAGACATAGAGGTTCAATACAAAAAAAAGATAGGAAATTACATCTCTAATGACTGCAAATGTGGCCAAGAAGGGTAGACACTGTAAATTTTCAGACCCCACCCAGTTTCAAGTCTCATTGAGACAACTCATTATTAAATGCCAAAAACCCAGTTTTATGACAATGATTAAACATGAGGAAACATGAGGATTATGAACAACATTTAATGTAGAAATTACAATTAAATGTCAATTATGAACAACATTTAGAACTCAAACATGAGGATTATGAACAACATTTAATGTAGAAATAAATTTCCAACAACAACACAATAACTCAGAAATAAATGCACAAAGATTTTTGGTCAAACTTGACCCTGGAAAAACCCACAAGGGGAAAACCAGTGAGAGAGGGGATTTTTATTATTTCATAGCTCAAAGAAAAATGTCATTTACAACAGTCATTATTTTCATAAAATAATTATAGACTTATCTCAAAAACCGTGCCAAGTTTCCTCCTTAGACTCTGAGCTAAATAATCCTTGAAATTCGTGCCATAATTTCATGTTCAAATGCATAGGTCATCTCCTTGAATTTTGTGCCCTTTAGTTGTACGGTTTCCCTTGAAATTCATGCCAAGACAACAGACCAAATTTTTGTCTCAGAAAGTACTGTACGAACACCTAGGAAAGTGTGCCAACTCTCTAGAAAATAAATAGAAGTATCTTCTCCATTTATGTGCCAAGAAAATAACAGTACGACCTCCACAAATCCGTATTGTACGGCCCATAACAATATTGTACCTTCTCGATTTTTTTGTTGTAGTTTGGTGTCTTGGAATCTGTGCCACCTTCAGAAACTTCTTCTTTAGTTCAAATCAACTTCTCTCTCCCAAAACTCTCTCAAACATTTTCTCAACAAGAGAAAATGAGGCGCCTCCTCACCCTAGTTGACTCAATGAGGGAATATGAGAGGTTTCATAATCCAACGGTTGATATTGGATTAGATGAGTGGTTGAGATTGAGTTTCCATTCAATCACCCCCTTCACTTAAGTCATAAAGTCACCTTTTAATTTATATCTCATAAATTAAATGACAAGGGTCCACATTAGGCACTTTCTCGCCCCCCCTAGGTGTCTAGGTGATGAGAAACACTTGCCTGGGTACTTTTTAATTATTTTAACACTCCCTCTTACCGAGGAAGGTGTTACTCACCACCCCAAGCTTATCTTTGAAAGGTGAAAACTTCCCTTTCACCAAATCTTTTGTGAGTATGTCTGCAACCTACTCATCTGTGGATATATGTTGTAGCTCAACTGCTACACTCTGAACATAATCTCGGATGAAGTGATATCGAATCTCAATGTGCTTAGATGTGTCATGAAAAAATGGATTCTCATAGAGTTTAATACAACTCTAGTTGTCACAGTAAATCACAGTTGGTCTCAATTGCACACCAAATAATCCCACTAACAATTTGTGAAGCCAGATGGCCTCACAACTGGCCTGACTAGTAGCCATATACTCAGCCTCTGCAAAACTCAAAGCCACTGACTTTTGCTTCTGACTGAACCAAGACACCATTGTTGAGCCCAATATGAAACAACAACCTGAAGTACTTTTATTGTCACTAACACATCCTACCCAATCTGAATCAGTATGGCCCACCAATCAAACTCCATCCCCTCTTAGATAGTCCACGCCATAATCCATTGTACCAAAAATATACATGAGCACATGTTTTGCTGCCACCCAATGCACTCTCCTAGGCTCCACCATAAACTGACTAAGAGCGTTGACAACAAAACAAGTATCTGTTTTGGTGTTGACCAAATACATCAACAAACCGATCAACTGATGATATAAAGTGGGATCAACCCACTGTGACTTGGAATCATTGAGTTTCTTCTAGTTGGTAATCATGGGTGTAGACATGGGCCTACAATCCTCCATTTGGAATCTCCTCAGAATGTCAAAAGCATACTTCCCTTGTCCCAGAAAGATGTGTCTAGGCTCTTGCCAAACCTCCAACCCTAAAAAACAATGCATCAGTTCAATATATGTCATCTCAAATTCTAAAAAAAGGCTCTCCTTGCAGCTAGTAATGAGTCTCTCAACCCTTGTAGTGAAAATATCATCAACATATAGAAAGAGTATGAGAGGATCCTCTCCAACCACAATGAAGTATAGGTTGGGATCCGCCTCACTCTTATCGAAGCCCAACTACTGTAAGTAGGCATCAATCCTAGAATACCAAGCTCTGGGATCTTGTTTCAGCCCATACAATGCCTTCTTCAGTCTGCACACATGAGACTCTCTCCCATGCACCTCAAAGCCCAATGGCTACTCAATGCACACCTCCTCCTGTATGAGACCATTCAAAAATGTGGTCTTCACATCCATATGATGGATCTTCCAACCCATATTTGTTGCAATAGAGATCACTGCCTTGATCGAGGTATATCTAGCAACCAGAGCGAAGGTCTCATCATAATCAACTCCCTCAACCTGTGAGAACCCCTAAGCCACAAAACGATTTGTGCACTTTTCAATGTTGCCATCTGCAGCATATTTGAGTTTGTAGAGCCACCTAGAAGTCACGACTGGCTTCCCCTCAAGTCTAGGAACAATCTCCCAAACATCATTCATCATGATGGAATTGTACTATTCCATCATGGCATCTCTCCAAACATGTTTGCAAGCAACCTCCTAAAAAGTGGAAGGCTTAGACTCCCTGATGTTTCTCACCATCGCAAGATAGATGCAAAATCTCTCAGGAGGTTTACTCTCCCTCACAGCCTTCCTAGGATTCCCCACAGATCCTTGTGCCTCCTTTAGAGTGTCCTGAAGCCACTTGGGCTTCCTCCTCTCTGAAGTAGTGTCCCGTGGAGGGGACTCCCCCTACTCAAACCCATCACCTGAAGACTGTGAACTTGAAGTAGAATCTGGAGGATATGATCTTGAAATCTAAGGATCAATAACCTATGATCCTAACACCTGTGGCTATGTGCCCTATGGACCAGTCGTCACCGAAACTAGTGGACCTTAACTCTGTGTCACTGAAGTTTGTTTTGCACTCATCTGAATCTAAGGTGAATAATGGTCACCCTTCTTAGTCCCTCATGACTTCCTAAAGGATCTATCCTCTTCAAATATCACATCCCTTCTCACAATTGTCTTCCTCAAGGAAGGGATATATATGCGGAAAGCCTTTGAAGTTTTGTTATACCCAACAAAAATCCTCGTTTTTTGTCATGGGCTCTAGATTTGTCCTCTTCTTAGAAGGGACATGTGAATATGTAAGGCACCCAAAAATCCTAAAGTGCCCAACCTCAGGCTTATTCCTAGAGAAAGCCTCCTCAGGAGTTGTATCCCCCAATTCTCTATGTGGACTCATGTTTTGCAGATAAACTGCAATGTAACATGCCTCATCCCAAGGAAAGAGTGGTATGCTTGATCATGCAACATGGCTCTCACAGCCCCAACTATGGCCATGTTCTTCCTCTCAACAACCCCATTCTGTTATGGGTTGTAAGGATTAGACAACTCCCTCTTGATGCCCTCTCCTGCACATAAGTCATTAAACTCCTTGGAGGTATACTCACCCCCATTATTTGTCCTAAGTACTCTGATTTTCCTCCCAGTTTGGTTCTCCACAAGAGATTTGAACTCTTGGAACCGATTAAAGACCCGTCCTTTGGTCTTCATGAAGAAAATCCAATACTTCCAAGAGAAGTCATCAATGAATATGACATAGTACAAAAAACCACTCAAATATGTAGAAGACATAGGACCACATATATTAGAATAAATTAGATCAAGTATACCTGTTGCTCTATTGTCACTGCTTGGAAAAGAAGTCTTAGTGTAATTTCCCAAAGCACACCCCTTGCACAACTCCTGGTACTTTGTACTGAACTCTGGCACTCCAGTCACAATCTCCCTCAGTATCCTCAGAGCCCCATGATGCAAATGGACCATCCTCCTATGCCATAGCTCACAAAGATCATTGTTGTTGGTAATATGATGCAATGCACTAGATTGCTGAAACATGAGCTTGTACATCTTCTCATGTCGAGTCCCAATCACTTTGGTCGAAGTGATGTTGGACCCCTTGGGAAATAGGAGCACCTGTCCATCACGGAACAACACCTCATATCCCCTCTCCTCAATAGTAGAAACTAAAATCAAGTTCTTCTTCAAGCCAAGAACATATAGGACATCTTTCAACAACATGGGAGGTTGAGACTCCCTATAAATGATATTGTCCCACTACCAACTGCCTTGACCACCGGGTCATCTCCAAGCAGTACCCAATATCACCAATCTATGTAAGATTTGTCAAATTCTCACAAACACCTGTCATATGGTGGGAGGCACCACTATCAATATACCAAACACTGGAATGTGTGGCTCTAGTGGAAACACACACCACTAAAGAAAACTCCTTGTCAAACCCGGTGGAAAACTCATCCACCTATGTTGAAGATGGTGTATGCTTCTTCTTCTTATTAGGACACTGGCTCGCATAGTGCCCAAACTTGTGATATGCAAAGAAATTGACTTTTCTCATGTCCTTATTTCCTTCACCCTTTGGTTTGTTCCCTCCCTTAGGACCCTTTTTTAAATTATTCTTGTTCTTAGCAGAAAGAGCCACATTCTCCTCATCATTACCAGTAGATGAACTGCCATGCACATATCCTCTCTGGGTTTCCTCCTGAACAAAGTCATCCCAAAGATGTTCCCACTTGGGAAGGTTCTGCCTTGCCACAATGCCCTCAATAAAGACAACCCATTGTTTGGTCACCCCATTCAATGTTGTCCTCACAATTTCACTGTCAGCAGTGGCCTCCCCAACAACACCAAGTTCATCTCTTACCTGTGTTAACTTGGTAAGATATGTCACCACATTTTCAGCCTTGGTCATTCTAATGCTTTTCAGTTTCTCTCTCAAAACCATCTTTTGGTTCTCATTTGTACTTTGATACAACTTCGTCAAGGACTCCCACATCTCATAGGTATTTGTCTTCCTTATCACATGAGCAATCAAATGGTCCTTGATGGCATCAAGGATGATTCTTTTAGCCTTGATACTCTTCTTGGTATAAGCTGCTAGAAGAGTAGCATTTGTAGGTATTGTTATTGGGTTTGTTGTGGAGTTCTCAACAATGTCATGTAACTCACTCTCCTACAGAAGCAAAATCATTCTCTCCTTCCAAGCACCAAAATTTACTGCCCCATCAAGTTTGTCCTCAACTCTTAAACCTGTAGCCATTGACCCTTCTCAGTTGAAATAAACATTTCAAAATTCTATCCAATGAAGTAAGTTTTGTCATGTTCTATGTATTGTTGATTTAATTTTGCATTCCCCTTCAACTCAGCTCTGATACCATGTAAATTTTCAGACTCCACCTAGTTTCAAGTCTCACTGAAAGAACTCACCGTTAAATGCCCAAAACCCAATTTTATGATAACAATAAATTACCCAACATATAAACAAATCTCAGAACTAAAACATGAGGATTCTGAACAACATTTAATGAAAAAATAAATTTCCAACAGCAGGACAATAACTCAAAAATAAATGCACAAAGATTTTTGGTCAAACTTGACCCTGGAAAAACCCACAAAGGGAAAACAAGTGAGAGAGGGGCTTTTTATTATTATAGAGCTCAAAGAAAAATGTCATTTACAACTGTCATTGTTTTCATAAAAAATTACAGACTTATGTCGAAAACTATGCCAAGTTTCCTCATTATCTGAGCTAAATACTCATTGAAATTTGTGCCATAATTTAATGTTCAAATGCATAGGTCATCTCCTCGAATTATGTGCCCTTTAGTTGTATGGTTTCCCTTGAAATTTGTGCCAAGACAAAAAACTAAATTTCTGTCTCAGAAAGTATTGTACGATCGCCTAGGAAAATGTGCCAACACTCCAGAAAATAAACATTAGTCTCTTCTTGATTTTTGTGCCAAGAAAATAGGTACGACCTCCACAAATCTGTATTGTGCAGCCCAGAACAATCTTGTACCTTCTCCTCGATTTATGTGTTGTAGTTTGGTGTCTTGGAATCCATGCCACCTTCATAAACTTATTCTCTGGTTCAACTCAACTTCTCTCTCCTAAACCTCTCTCAAAAATTATCTCAACAAGAGAAAATGAGGCTCCTCCTTACCCTAGTCGACTCAATGAGGGGATATGAGGGGTTTCATAATCCAACGGTTGAGATTGGATTAGATGAGTGGTTAAGATTGAGTGTCCATTCACTCACCTCCTTCACTTAAGTCATAAAGTCGCCTTTTAATTTATATCTCATAAATTAAATGACAAGGGTCCACATTAGGCACTTTCCCACCCCCTAGGTGCCTAGGTGATGAGAAACACTTGCCTAGGTACTTTTTAATTATTTAGCAGACACTACTTGGGGCATAATTGGACTGAGAAAAATGTTGGGAAAAATTAGCAATAATGCAAAGGAGTGTAGATAAAGGCAAGGAGTGAATAAATATCTCATCTCCAAGAATTGCTTTGTTATCGTGTCTTTTGGAAAGTCTCCTTCATCCAAACTGAAGATGGATTTTCATGAAAATCACTTCTTCTTGGCCTTTGGACTCAAAAGTGAGTGCAGAAAGTAAATCAAATTTTACCTTGAAAGAAAATATGCACTTTTCATTGGTTTCCAAAATATGCAATCGACATTGTTCCTATTGCTGTCACCACCATTATTAAAGTTGCCATCAAATTCCAAGCTTGGATATTCTACTACATGTGGAATTTGTTCTTCATCCCTAGCTTGAGATTTAGGGATGGATTCTTTTTTACTATCATAGATTCCTTCTTCTTCCTCACTATTATGGCTACTTTGGAAATCCTTGTGCTAAAGTTGGATGCATGTTCTTTCTTCATCATCATACTAAATTTTGTTTCTGGGTTACAAATCCCGAGAAGAACCCCGAAGTACTTCCCCTCATTTTGAGGATGGTACCATGGGTAAACCCTAGAATATTCATGGCACAAGGCTGGTCAACAGTAAGGCTTGAAGCCATTACAATAAGATACTCATTAAAAGCTCAACATGTCACTTGCGGGAATTGAAACTAAGTGGGGATGATAACAATCATTCCTCCCAACCACTCGAGCTAAACCCAATTGAATATCACACTGAATATTTATGAGAAATATGTCAATATTATGCTTAACGGTAACCCAAGATACCTTCCCATCTTGATTGAGCACTGATCACTCTCCTCGTCATGTTTGTATTCTTTTAGTTGATAATCACTATCTTCTAGGGCTTCATCCTCTATGTCAAAAATAGAAAATAAACATTCACTAGCAACATTATCATTCAAGAGAGCAAGAGGACTATTAGATAACCCATGAGATATGTTAATTCCGAGATATATGGGGTTAAAATTTTGGTATCTTGTGATAAATTCTAGCAACACATGTGGTAAAGATAGGTGCGCTACCATAAGCAAGACATTATTGCAGCGCATCATAAATGATCTTGTCAACTTCTTCGCCATTTTTTTTATCCATTTCCCATAACCTCCAACTTTTTTTGTTTCTTTTACTTTTCACCAATTCCTCATTTGCTTAATCCTCAATCCAATGAATATTGCAAAATGTTGGGTCTGTCATTTAAGTCAAAATGTCCATTTTTTCGAGATTGATCTTGTAATCTTTCAATTTTTCCAACCTCACTACTCTCGCACAAATTTCTCTGAGTTTCCCTTAGCCTTATATTTTTAATCCGGTGAATTTTAGTCATATGTTCATATGTCCTTACCCTTCTAATGGACCATTTTTATCATTCTCATGATTCTAATGCTAAAATTCCCTCTTGATATCATATTTAGTGATTCTACCCTAGCATTCAAAATTATATAAAGGGAAAAAAATAATATTTTACAAAGCTTTCGTTGCAAGTTATTATTTTTTGGGTTTGGTTTTGCAAAATTATTATTATGATTATTGCAAAATGGTTCATATGTCCTTACCCTTCTAATGGACCATTTTTATCATTCTCATGATTCTAATGCTAAAATTCCCTCCTTGATATAGTGATTCTACCCTAGCATTCAAAATTATATAAAGGGAAAAAAATAATATTTTACAAAGCTTTCGTTGCAAGTTATTATTTTTTGGGTTTGGTTTTGCAAAATTATTGGAACGGATTCCCAATGCACTACGTCTCGGAATACTTCCTATACCTCATCGTATGTAAACAATATAAATCTTTTCCCCTTGTATATGTGGGATATATCCCACATAGGAAAAACCACAATGTTAAGCGTCTACCAGTTGTCAGAGATAAAATTGCAAGCTACGGTAAAAAGGTTCTTAGGGTTGCTCTTTCAAAGATATTTTATGGAGCACCGAAAACTCAAGCCTCGAATACCACGAGACCATACAAAACTCCAGCTGTAAAGGTATGAGTCCAAGTGTTGATCGAGGGCGCCATCGTGGATGAGGAAAGTGTCAAGTAGCAGCGTGCCAATAAAACATTGAATATCGAGTGCTTGAAAGCGCCACCAAGTTCTATCATTAAATGTAAGTTTCAAGGTAATCGCCTATCAGAATATCCAGCTGTTGAGATCATTGAACAACAGGCATCAATGGCCCTTAGTCATATTGATTCATCAATGATGCTCCTTCTAAAGCATCAGCAAATTCAACGATGGATATATATATCCTGTGGCGATGAAATAAATGGGAGTTCTGAGCATGGTATGAGAGGGCATCACCACCATGGACAGGGTCAGTCTCCATTGCATCACAGCTATCAAAGAAGGCAGGGAACCAAACGAAATGTTGAGTGATTCTTGCAATGTTGCACAAAGATACGGAGAAATTGTGGTAGAGATAGTAGTTGAAGCAAATGAAGTAAAGCAACATGGCGATGCATGGAGGATTTTCCTTTGCATGCTTTGGATATGATTGGCAAGGATGTATTTAGGGAACACTTGTTGTTGGTATCGGATTGTATGAATTATACCGGGAATATAGTTAGTTATAATCCAGCTGGTTATCGAGATTTTTATCATTGTATGGATTTTGTTGTACCATTCATAGAGAGCACCTTGAAGATGCCCATTAAATGCTTTGAGAAAGCAGCTAAAAAAGGTGTGAAGGACACACTTTCTGGTGTAGTCGCATCATGTTCTTGGGGTAGACGTGCTCCCGTGGGAACAGGTTCAGATTTTGAGATTTTATGGGGTGAACTCTTTGAAATCTTAGGCAGGGCACCAAATAGAAAAGAAATGTTGCCATCAAGCTTATGTCTTGGGTTGGATGTTGATGACCTGAAAGATGAAGAGGGGAAATTTTCATATTTCAGTAGGCCTTCAGATGATATTTTTGGTTTCGGGGAGCAGCCTGATTTTGAGAATCCTGTTGCAAATTCACCACTTCAAGAGGACAGTTCCAACAAATTATTGACATCTAATTGAAATTCTCAGGATAAATCTCCAATCCAGACAGATGGTTGGGGATCTTTGACTTTAAACTCAGAAGAAAGGGATAAGAGGAGTGGTTGGGGTGAAAATCTCCCTATCAACAGGGACGTATTAAAGATTGACCAGAAGTCACAAGCCAAGGCAACTGAAAAAGGATCAGATTATGGCAATGGTTGAGGTGAAAAAAGGTGAAGCGAGGAGCATCTTCTACTGAAAGTTCCATATAATGAGGGGTGGAACCCAGACCCTGCAGCATCAAACATAAAATCAGGTTCGGGTGGTGATTGCAATATTGAGCAACGTATGGATAGAGAAAATCGTAATAGCTGGGGTGAAATTTCCACCAACCAGGAATTACTGAAGATGGGAGCATCAGATAATGAGGGATGGTAAGTGGCAGAGTAAATTTTGATAAATCAAATCCCAGATGTGATGGAGGAAAATCAGCAGTTAATAATTTCCAGATTCAAAGGGATAGTGTTTCATTTGAGTCAATTCCAGATTTAAAGGGATTGAATGAGCACATGGCAATTTGAGCATTCAAGACCTCGAACTCAGCAGTCAATAGTGGATCAAATCCAGATTTGAGAGCACTCAACAGATTTTGAGGAATCAGTTCTAACGTTCCAGATTTCTTGTGATTGATCAGAGATTCGTTCTATTTTGATTTTAATGATAAAATCTGAATCCTAAAAACTGCCAGGATAATTTATTGTAATGTCTATATATTTCATCTTTGGAAATCTCACAAGCTGGAGGCCTGAGAGAGGCACTTTGGGGCGGAGACCTGAGTATGATTTAATTGTAAACATGTGGGAGTCTTCTTGATATATTTCAACATCAGAGCTATATGAAGATCTGGTTTATTAGTATGTACTTTTCATTATGATTAGTATTCTTCTTATTTGGCACCACAGATTTTATGTACAATAATGTGTTAGTGTTCTTACTATGTTATATGTAAAGTTTTTTCATATATCTAGTATTCATTTTCAGAAAGAGAATTTATGTTTATGAACATTTTTATTATGGATTATGTAAGTCAGATCTGATAGTGAAGCTATTGTTTTCTTCACTCTTCCACCTACCTATGCTTGTTTAATAATTGATTTGATTGTCTTTGATCAATGAAATATATCATGAACCTATGCTTGTTTAATAACCGATTCGATTTCATTGTCTTTATCAATGAAATACATCAAGAGACTCCATGCCCAATGGCTCTGGCTCTAATCAATGATCATCATATATTTTAAATCCAAAATTAATCTCTTTTCCTTTCCACTAATAACTAAAACGTGTTAGGCTTGGTACTATTGCTTTCTAGGGTCAACTTGTAACACTAACAAGATACATAACCCTTGTGTTGTAAATTACCATCTCCGTGATTTGCATCCTTTTGTTTCCAACTACTTTTACACAAATAGATTTGCAACCTTTTGTTTCCAACTACTTTTACACAAATAACTACTTTTACACAAATAGAGAAAGGTGATCCATCGTCAAAGGTGATCCATCGTCAACAACTTGACAATATAGCTATTGAGAGAAATTGCAAATGCAAATCTCACTAATTGCTGGGAATTTTCATCATAATTGCCATGCAAATTTTTCAAAAAGGTATTTATGTCAACTTCTAACTAACAGGTAGTGAAACCCAAATCACTAGTATTTATTCCATAGGGGTTTGATCACATGCACTCACATGATATGCTTTTTCTTCTTAATTTTAATGTTGGGAAGTGAGGAGAGTTGTAGTTTGACTTGAGGTTCTATGTGCATGGTGTTGATGCAAGGAATGGAAATTCCTCATTCAATCATTTTCAAATTTTTCTAGGGCAAGGTAAGATAGGTGGAAATGTTATCCTGGGTTTATAGTCTATGCAAAAATATCGATCATCCCTCAAGAAATATGTTCTTGGACGAGTAATGGAAATTCCTCATTCAATCATTTTCAAGTATTTCTAGGGCAAGGTAAGATAGGTGGGAATGTTACCATGGGTTTATAGCCTATGCAAAAATATCGATCATTCCTCAAGAAATATGTTCTTGGACCTAATGTTATTTTAAAGTTGTGTGTTTCAGCATTAAAAGAAAAATATAAAAAAGTTTTTATGTAAATGATTACAAAAATTAAAATGAATGAATTTTGAAAATATTACAATCTGGTAAAAAAAAATATCAGAAATACACAAGTCTCAATTGAGAAAAACCAGATTTTATCAATAAAAAAAAATTCTAAGTTACAGTAAGAATGTCTATTTTCAAACCCCTACAAGGGTGAGGACCAAGATTAGACTTAGAAGTAAGATGGAATTGAACATCATACATAGACAACTGGAGTCTGAAAGAAAATGACCAAGATTGAATACACTAGATCAACCAAGTCACAAGCCCACCAAGACTCTGCAAAATAATCTTAATCATACCTGAAACTTAATTCATAAATTCTAATAAAACCACTGTAAAGACCAGATTTGTGTTAACATTTAAATTTCTACCAAATTTCTGTAATTTCTATAAGCTTTTTAAGAAGTATAATTTTCATAATTTTCAAAACTATCTCAATACTTACGTAAGTAAAATTTGGCAATAAGTACTAAATTTAAGTAAACAATCCATGAATTTGAATTTACATACCTCACTCTGATGCTATCCGCAGCAGCTTGCTCCCTTCGCTTGAATCTGATGTTGCTCCTTAGGACACCCCAAAACCAGCCACCCTGCCGACTAGTAACGCCTAGCCCTAGGACATCAATGGATGTCCTAGCCCTCCGAGCCCAAAACCTCCTCAGCCCCCCGGTGCACTGTAAATTCCATTGTAAACTCACTCTGTCCCAATACTCCAAGTTCTCCCCTCTCGTAGAATGAATGAATGAATGACTGCCCATCATCCTTCTCCACTTCCCTTATTTCTCCTTCACCGCCCTTCCTCCATTCACTCCCCCCACCAAATACCTTATCCCTTTATTAATGCCTTATCCATTCATTTATTACTTATCTTAACGTATTGGTTACGTTATCCCTTGTGGGATACATAACCCAATTAAACATTATATTTTATTATCCACCCATTTGTTTAATACTTAATTAATCAATTAATTAATTAATAATCAAATTAATCATTAACCTTTAATTAAAGAGTTAATCATACTTAAACTAATCATAATCAAAATAATTAATTAATAACAGATAATTAGTTAAGGTTATTTAATAATTAATTATAGTTTAGCTAATTTTTAGGATTATTTATTAAATTAATCATCTTAATAATTAAGGGTCATTACAACTACACAGTCTATCAATAGAATTGAATGACCTTCTCAAGCATGTTAAATATCGATGCTTCCTAGTCCTTTCTTATTTTCCACCTTTAGAAATATCTTGCTATCAACAAGAAGATTAAGCCTTTTTAAGAAACTTTAAAAATGGAAAGATGGAATTCAAAATTTTCAATATGAAACGAGAGAAAACCTTATCAGAAGTGTTTCTCTCTAATTCCTCGTGTCTTTTTTGTTCTCTGGTTCCTCTTTTTGTTCTCTAAAAGATAGCTCCTCAAGCAGTTGAACTACTTTTAGTTTACTAAAGTTAAATAGCTTTAGTTAATAAATAGGACAATAACTTTATTGATAAGGATAATAAATAAATAACAACTTAATAGATGGGTCTCCCTCTATTTATGCATCTCTTTATTTCAAAAATTATAAATAGTTTTTTAGTGTTTTTTTCACCGGTCTTCTTTGTTTTCTTGATTTTATTAGTTATTTTACTTTCTTGGCTATTTTCTTACTCCACATTTTTATCATGTGGTATCAGAACACTATAGTTCCTAGGACTTGGTAGCACCATGGTAGTTTTCCATGTTAGATGAAATCTGAGTAGATGAACCAAGTACTACTCTTGCATGCATGTCAAAGAAAATCTAGTGCTATTCTTGGATACACATGAAAATGCAAATAATGAAAGTGGAGAAGAAGCAACCGCGTATGGATTAAATGCTCAGTGATCTACATCAATCAACACCATTCCCTAGGTATGTGATATGTGTGTAAATTTTTCAATCATAATGGTAGATGGGATGACTTGCCTATTGGTTGGCCATCATCTTCCCATATAAAAGTACATATTCAATAGTGTGTTGTTATACACCACATCGTATGGCATGCATCCATTGATCCAAAAAGCTTGGTGTTATACACCGCAGTATCCGACACGCATCCTTTTGCCACCATTGATCCAAAAATCCTCTCGACTTCCTGCAATGCCCCAAGTTCAATATACACACTCATCAGAATTGCATATGAGGCAGCATTGGGGCTCAAATTCCTCTCTCCCATCTTCTCCAAATACTCTAAAAAATTGTGTCATTCCCCTGTGTGTATATATGTTTGTCTACATTAGTTTTGGTTGCCATATGCATTGGCACCTGTTGAAACTTCTCTCTTCTTCACTTTAATCCTCTGTCATTGTTTAATTACTGCTGCAACAATAGTGATAGTTGGAGTACCGCAATACCCATAAAAATAAAAGTAGAGATAGTTGGAATTACCATTCAACTCTAAGGGCAAATGCAGATAGGTATGATTGTTGTATTTATGGAAGGAAACATCATTGGAACATGGAAATTAACATAGGTGTAAAGAATATAGGGGAAATGGCAACAAATCCATTCTACATAAGGGAATGTCGTAGAAGGAGGATGCGTACCTTAGCAGTTCACTAATTTATGTGCACCAACAATAGCTTCAAAAATTTGGCATCTGGGAGATAAATGATCATAATCATCACCATCATCCATCCGAACAGTACGCATGATTACAACAACAACTACGCAGACGAAGGATAACCTATTGATCTGTAATTTGCAACTTAGAGCGCAATGGAATATGTTTTCTTGACAAGAATCAAGGAAAACCCTGGATAAACTAATGGTGGTTGGTGTTTTCTGAAATAGCTACAAGAATACTAGCCTTCAGTTATAGTTACGGGATTACAAATTCTAGTTGCATTTATATTTAATTCCATTAATAAAGTCATAAAGTTTAGAGCTTGAGTGATTCATTCCTACAAATATTGCACGGAGTAATATTGAGGTTTGGATTCGACTGTGGTGAAGGGTTTATTCATTTGTTACTTAAGGTTTTATAAGTTTTATCATCGAAGTTCTCTTTTGCAGTCTGAAATCTCATCTGAGTCGTATAAAAGAGAGTCTAAGTTGAGTTTTTTGTGATAAATCCAAATAATTCAAAGTGGAGCATTTACAGGTTGTGCAACCTTTTAAGTCTTAAGAAAGTGTCTCCCTGAGTGGTCAAAGGCGAGCCCAAGCAAGATCAGCAAATCTACTGGTTCATCTACTGCATGGCATTTTCTCATTGATTTCCACTATTATTCAACATTATTGGCTCCATCATTCAATTGGAAATCAAGTCTACATCTGACTTGGTGGCGATGTAACTTTACAAGACTAACTTAAGGGTGAAAGGAAAATTAACTGCAACAATCTTATTAGGATGGTGATATTTACTGTTAAATGCAAACGTTGTATTGAAAAGCTGAAAGTATAATGGTATATTTGGGGCCATATTTGGTTAATTCTTTTGAAAGGTAGTAACGCATACTACTATGCAACATGGCTATAGTTGGATAAAACCTTATTAACCTCATAAATGATATACATGGCCTTTCTAACTCAAACAATCCAATGTCCAAATAAGATGTTTTCGAAGTTATAAGGTTGAAAATTTTTGTATGGAGTTAGAAGGGAGTTTGATTGTATTAGGAATTATAAGGTGTGTTTTTTGTGCTTTTCTATAAAGGAGTCATAAGGGTTCTTGTGCAGATTGTTTTTTGGAGTTATGAGTTTTTTTTTGCAAAAAAATTACTTGGAATAAAGGAATTTTTGGAAGTTATAAGGGGTCCATCATATTTAATAAACTGAATATTTGTCTTGTGTCCTAGACCCGCCTGAAACTGAATAAGGGGGTCTTAGGATCTTTATGTGTGCGTCTTAGTCATTATTCATGTTTTGTCATCTTGGTGATTTCATTTCATTTTTTGACACTCATATGCAATGACGACACAGATCTACTCATACAAAGAAGGCCACAAATACAAAATATACAAGCACTCTAATCATTGAAGGACAATTCAAAATGATGAAAACATTGTCTTGGGGACAACATTGGCATGAACAAGACACTTTTTGGCAATAACAGGATAAATTATTCTCACTTGATGTTTTGATCAACATCTCTAATTCTATCATGCAACAACTCTCTTGCATTTGTAATGAATTTTTGAAGTAATTTTTTGAAGTTGTAATCAAGCATTTTTTGTACAACCCGCTTGAAATGGAATAAGGGGGTTCTCAAAGAGGTCAGCTTCATAGTTCTTAAGGTGTTCTAAAAAGAAGTATTCACATTTTTTAAGTCTTGCCTATTCCACACACTTCCTAATGACGAGGATTGAAGAAATATTGAGAATATTGCAAGTATTAATCAATTCAACTCCGGAATCAACAAGTGCAATAAACAAGTGCACTCTCACTATAGTGCTTACTTGATTACAAGTAATGCACATGAAGGTTGATATGTTCACACTTCAAAACAAACTATTATCTGATGAATTAAGTCTCCTTCGAGACCAACAATGTGATTTCATACTTATTCAGGATAATCCATTGTTTGGATTACATATTGATGAACAAAATGACATCAAGGATGAAAATGACTTCAATGAAGACACTAAGTTGGCAGATTATGACACTCATAAACATGAAGATGAGTTGGATGAAGTCCCTATCACATAAAAATTTGCAGATAAATGTGAGGAAGCAATTATAATTGTTCGGCCATAGGAAGAACTACAATGAAAACATAATCAACATGGTTTAGGATATTAAAAGTAATATTTTTCATATTCCTAATTATTGTAAACATGTTTTCTTTATGAGTGGAGGTTTTTTGAATGATTATCAAAAGACAGAGCTTAAGGATATTGGTAAGGAACAAGTACATGATGTTGTTGATTATCAGGATTATGATGACGATGCAGATGTTGATGCAATTAGAGATGACTAGGATGTTTATGAAGTTGTTGAGGATGTTTTTGTTGCTACATGTGTTGCATATATGTATGATCACGATGATCGATTGGATAAAGAACCCATACAGTTCCAACATTGTCATTAGTTTGGCCATGATGAGTCGAAGTGTTTTTATCTTCACCCATGCAGTTTTTGTTAGACAGTTCGCTTAGGTTGATGGGAAATTAGTTTGGACTATTGGTTGTCATTGATGTCAACCCTTGGAGAGTGATATTGTAGATTGATGCCAACCCTTGGAGAAGTCTGGTAACGCAAAGGTATGGGTAAGAGACCCGAGTTTGTTTCATGTATAAATGCATGAATATCAGTGAATATGCAGGTAAGACAATTCTAGATTCATAGTACACATCATGCCATTTTCATTGATATGTGGAATGCCACGTGGTTCCTCATGGTTAGTGAAATATGGCCTTGTGAAGTTGGAGGACCCCCAAGAGTATTCTAGAATCCCCTAGAATTTCAACAAGAAGTCAATTATTCTAGAAATTCTTCAAGAAGATTCCTAGTCAATGTGGTTGCAAGGATACATTAATTAAATAATAAAGTTGACAAAGTGGTTAAGTGGAAAAAGTGGCTAAGTGGAAAAAGTGGCTAAGTGGATAAAGTGGTTAAGTGGATACTTCTAGATGAAGCTACTTGGAGAGTATAAATAAGAGAGCAAGGGTCTCCCATTAGTACCCATTGAGCATATTGAACATATACAAGTGACTGAGGTAATCAAAGGAAATCTAAGGTGAATTTCAGAGGGAAGGTGAAGTAAAGAAGGCTGAAATTCAAGGGACGATAAAGTCTTTTGATGATTCTTTCTAAGGTATGTTATTTACATGTCATCTCATTATTTTCAGAATAATTTTTTTAATAGAATGATTGAGATAGTGAAATATGGATGCTCTTGAAAAAACATATCCAAGTAACTTTGATAAAAATTTATGCTTGTGGGTCATTATAGTTTGGGAGTTACACTCTGTGGAAGATAGGGTTCGTGGCTAGTCCTGAAACTAGTCTAAAACAAGTGTTCTTGGTAAAAACATCATAACGTCTTCAAAATAGATCCAAATTTAGTGAGACAAAATGAATTGGTTAGAGTATAGTATGTAGTATGTTTTTTACAATTTTTAGATCCATACAAAAAATATTCCGTGCATGGCATGCTCTACAAGTTCTCTCTCTAGAATAAGCCAGAATTCAACAAGGTCTACCATTTTTTCTATAACTCCTTTTCTGGAAGGTTCCAAATAGTGAAACCTGGAGGATTTGTAGAGAAGGCACTGAAGAATATCGTGTACAATTTTTAGACATTTATGCATTATAGGTACATAGTTATTCTTGTTGCAAGTTAGGGTTGTTAACTAATCCAAAATTAGTCATGTGAGACTAAAGTAAAGTTTGATGAAAATGTTAGTCTCTTGTTGTTGAAGTTAAGGAAGGTTTGCAAGTCTATGATCAAATACGCCATGTCTGTTACAAAGTTACAGGTATTTTTATATTCATGTTTTGATGGTTACATTTGGTTATGACATGGCACATGTTTGAGGCTACATAACAATTGGCACATGGTTTTATGTAAGGGTTTATGGTATTTGGCTTATGGATTTGTGATGTATTTCTAGAGGAATCTTGTTGGTTATCTTTATCTATGTTTTGGTACATGGTTGAGGTATATGTTGAGTTCATGGATGAGATACTTAGTTGATGAGATGGCATATACATGAGGTGTATGGTATGGTGATGTTGGTACATCTTAATGAGGTATAAATTGGCTTGTTATTAATACATGATTTGTACATGCTTGGTACATTGTTAGAGGCACTTGTTGGTAATCTTGTTGGACATATTTGTAGTGATCTTGTCACATGGTTTATGGTTGATGTGGCATAGAGATATTGGTATTGGTGATGGTTGTGAGGTGTTGTGATGTGCATGGTTGATGCACTTGTGATGGTACATGTTGTACTAGTTTTTGATGTACATGATTGGTTGAGAGATATTCTTGTGATATTGGGTATGAGTTCTATGTTATCATATCTGATATATTGAGGAGAGAATTGGTACATGTTGTTGGTGTATTTGGTATATGTTGGTACAGTTTATTGGTACAAGTTGATTATAGGTTATTGGTACAGATTGGTACAAGTTGTTGGTACAGGTTGGTACATGTTTACAGTGGTATATCTCACAGTGATAGTGTGGCATTGGTTTCATCATTTGACACTTATATTTCAGGGTGGAAGGATGGGGCAAGGAAAGGGGGTTGTATCCTCCTTCCGGTTGGAGCCGAAGAATTAGAAAGTTGGAGCCTGAGAAATAGGTGGTTGTAGCCACCTTCTGGCTTTAGCCAGAGAACATAGGGGGTTGTAGCCCCCTTCTAGTTGTAGCCAGAGAATTGGGGAGTTGGAGCTTCCCTCGGGTTGTAGCCTGAGAAACTAGGGGGTTGGAGCCTCCTTTCAGTTGGAGCTAGAGAATTGGAAGTCGGTGCTTCCTTGAATGTAATTCTTGACATATAAGAAAAACATTATGTGGTTTTCTACCCCAATGTGTTTCCACATAAATATTGGTGTATTGTGCATTGTGTGGATGTGTTTTTTTATTTTTTATTATGCATTGATGGATGTTAATGCTTATGATACAGTAATATATTGATGAACATGGTTGAATAAGTCAAAGGAATACGTTGTGGTTTAAAGGATTAATAAATGGTATAATTTCTCATTACTTATTCAACCCCCCTCTCAGTAATCCAACATTTTTTGTGGGAAGACCAATCACCCATCAATAAGATTTCAGAAGAGCGAGAAAATTCAATGGAAACTTATTCATTTTGAATGGTTAGGGAATTGGCGTTGGATTTTGGAAGACAACTTATTGGAGCGGTATTATCGATAGATTTATACACATGTATAGTCATCTTGATTGGATATATTTCTACAGTTGACAGACATGAATGTTTTCCGATATTGGATGATATAGGACATGATTGGGGCCTTCTTGATGTAGTCTTTTGAGTTGAAGATCAAGTCTCCAGACTCCGCTCAAAGATGGTTTAATTACCCTTTTCCACTTTCAGGAGGGTATATCTTATGATTAATACTTCTCACTTTTCAGTTGACATGGGGGAACTTGGTGATGGATGATGTTAGACTTCAAGTTTTGAAGTCTATGTTGATGGTTTGCAGTTCATTCATGATGATATTTTTTAGGATGATGATGTTTGATTTGGATACATGATATAGAATCAGTCATTTGAGGATTGATTTTGTAGATATGTCACACTTCAAGTTTCGAAGTCTACCTTGATGGTTTGCAATTCATTCAGGACAATGTTTTTTAAGATGATGATGTTTGATTTGGATACAAGATACAGAATCAATGGTTTTGACATCGATCATTTGAGGATTGATTTTGTAGATGGATGTTGGATTCAGAATTGTGGATGCATTCATTCAGGATGATTATATTCTAAATTTTATGATGGATTTGATTTGGTCATTTTGACCTTCAAAGGATTTTCGCTAAGACATTTCCGCACTTGGAAGTTTTGACGGATTCAAGTTTTTTGATGGATATTGGATGAATGGATGACTTGCCACATTTTCGCATTTTATGGATTTTAGTCACCTTGTGACTTTGATGGTGGTTCGACAATTTGACATCTTGATGACAGTTCAACATTTTGATTGACAGTTCAGATTTTTGATACTACCAGTGATTCACCTAGTTTACTACCCACTAGATTTTTTATGGGTACAAGATTTTATGGATACATGGTATGGATAACTTTCGACACTTTTTTTTGTAAGCAGGATTATTGACAGTTTTTTAGTGTGTCATTTTTCTGAGAGTAGTTTGTGAACTTATTTGTTCACTAGATACTCTTCAGACTTTACAGGGATGATATTCAGATCTAGTAGAGGTCAGCTGTTTCTTTTGCATTTGTGTTTGGCGCAATCAAGATTGTTAGGAATTTTCAGGATTTGGGATGTGTTGGACATGTATCCAATTTACTTCTCATTAGGGTTTTCTCTCTTCAGTTTTGGGTTCACTTCAGTGAACACCTACAAGTTGTCTAGCTCATTTGTTAGATAGTGAGTTTTCTATACTTGGTTTCAGCATCTGCTTTTAGTGTTTTTTCACACATATCTTCATCGACACTCATGAGATTTAAGACCATGAGTTATATGTTGAATACTTGTCAATTTTTTCACTAGTCTTTGTTGTTTAGTTGATACATTTGCAAGGACTTAATATTAAAGGGGGGTTTGTTAGAAACAATCATAAGTCCTAACTAAACCTTAACAATCAGTTAGTTATGACACGGTTCTTGGGTTGTTACCATGAGTTGTATTATTAATGTACCATTAATGTACATATGAAATGACTTGTATTGGTTCCTTTTACACCCATCTTATTTGTCTTCTTGATTTTTTTTAATTATTTTACTTTCTTGGATATTTTCTTGCTCCACATTTTATCAATTTCAAAAGTTTCAAAATTAAATATCATGGTTTTTCCATTTGTCCTCAAAAAGTGTCATAGTCAACATTTGTATAAACATAATTAAACAATTCATGAAACTTATTCTTGAAAAACTCATCTCTTTCTTTGATAAAGTCCTCATATTGGGACTTCTTCTCCTCCAACTAGGCAATTTCAAGATGTTCTTCACGCAAACTTGTTTTTCCACTACCTACTGATTTAATATTTGAATGAACATAGGAAGAGGATTTGACCATGTTGGTTCTAGTAACATGTTTTTTTCCTTTGACATTCTGAAAACAATATGGTGCGGTTTTATGATCCTTTGGAGGAGGAGGAGGAAGCATGGACTCATTTTTAGTAGTCGTGTGAACATGTGGTGTTGGCTGAACTAGTGGTAAAGGAATTGATGCAATAGCAACAACAATAGTGTAAATTGGTGGTGGAGGGGGAGGCATAGGCCATTGATTCTCACCTAAAAAAGGATTGGCAGGTAAATTACCTCATCCAACAATTTTGGGTTGCACAGGAGTCTCGAGGATATTCACAAAACTAGGGTGAGGCTGGAAGAAAGCATTTTCGGTTGCATTATGTTGTCGCAAGGCTTGCAAACCACCAAGTTTCAAGTGCCATGTATGGATCAGTTGTTGAAACTCATAAGAGTTAGCATCAAAATGAATAGAAAAAATGATTTTTTATGCCCCCCCAGGCTGCCAAAAGGTATTAGGCCCTTGAACTCTTCTTGGACTCTATTTCCCCCATTTCCTTCTCTGTTGCTACCTGTTGGATTATTGAGAGGGGAGGTGAATCAGTAATGGATCAACTCAATCCTTTTTAACCACAAAATTCAAGTGTTAAATCAATATAGCATTATCATCTAATAGTTGCAGAGTAAATAAGCAATGAATAAATGAGCAATCATACACATACACAGTACACCAATGTTTTTTACGTGGAAACCCAAAGAGGGAGAAAACCACGAAATGATTTTTCTTATATGTGTTTAAGAATTACATTCATTGGAAGCACCAACTTCCTTTGTTTTCTAGCTGCAACTGGAAGGAGGCTCCAACCCCCTAGTTTCTCAGGCTACAACCCAAGGGAAGCTCCAACTCCCCAATTCTCTGGCCACAACCAGAAGGAGGCTCCAACCCCCTAGTTTCTCAGGATAAAACCTGAAGGAATCTCCAACTCCCCAATTCTCTGGATACAACTAGAAGGAGGCTACAACCCCCTATGTTCTCCGGCTACAACCACCTTTCCTTGCCTCGTCCAATCGCCCTAAAATATAGGTAGAATGATGGAACCAATTTCACACAATCATTGTGACATATACTGTTGTAAACTTGTACCAATCAACCTATAATTAACATGTACCATAAAAAATTGCATCAACCATGCACCAACCTATACCAAACAACCTATAATCAACTTGTACCATAAATAAGTGCATCAACCATGCACCAACATGTACCTCAACCTGTAATCATCTTGTACCATAAACAAGTGCATCAACCATGCACCAACCTGTATCATAAACAAGTGCATCAACCATGCACCAACCTATACCTCAACCATATACCAAATACATATATCAATATAACCATCAAAAGTTCTTTAGCAATACATCACACTATCCATAACCAAATACCATAAACCATTACATCAAACCATGTGCCACAACCTCATTGTTATACAACCTCTATTTGTAACATACCTCAACCAAAATCCCTCATCAATTTCATCATCCAAATCTGATTTGTAACTCTATAATAGACCTAGTGTATATGATCACATACCTGAAAACCTTCCTTAACTTTAACAACAAGAGACTAGCATTTTATTAAACTTTATTTTAGTCTCACATAACTAATTTTGGATTAGTCAACAACCCTAACTTGCAATAATAATAACTATGTACCTGTAATGAATAAAGATCTGAAAATGGTACACAATGTTCTTCAGTGTCTTTTATGCAATTCCTCCATATTTCACTACTTGGAACTGCTTAGAAAAGGAGTTATAGAAAAAATGACATACCTTGTTGAATTATGGCTTACTCTAGAGATCGAACTTGTAGAGAATGTCCCACACAAAATATTTGTTGTATAGATCTGAAAATGGTACACAACATACTAAGGAATTTACTCTAACCAATACTTTTGGTCTTACTGAATTTGGATATGTTATGAAGAATTTATGACGTTTTTACCCAAAACACCTTAGAAAACATCATCAAAAGAATTTATCCTCCCTTGAATTTCGGCCTTCTTTACTTCACCTTCCCTCTGAAATTCAGGTTAGATATCCTTTGGTTACCTCAGTCACTTGAATATATTCAATATTCTCAATTGTGATTAAAATGAGAGAGCCTTGCCTCTTATTTATACTTTCATGTAGCTTCCTCAAGGGGTTACCTTTTAACCATTTTAACCCACTTTCCTTATTTTAGGGTAAACCCACTTCTAACCACTTGTCCACTTAGTAATTTCTCCAATAAATTTATTATTTAAACAATTTATTTTGTATCCACTTTGAATTATAGTACACTCATCACTTCACGTTTCCTCAAGGGGTTAACTTCTAATTATCTTAAACCACTTTTCTTATTTTAGGGCTAACCCACTTCTAACCACTTGTCCACTTAGGAATTTCTCCATTAAATTTATTATTTAAATACTTTATTTTGTATTCACTTTGACTTATAGTACACTCATCACTTCACTTTATTATTTACCTCATAAAATCTCTTAAACCACTTTGACTACTTTGACCTTTTGGGGTTTCTAGATGACTCATGAGGGTTCTCCAACTTCACATGGTCATAACTCTCTAACTGTGAGGAGTTATGTGACGTTCCACATACCACTGGAAGTGGCATGACATGTACTATCCATATAGAATATTCTTACCTGTAAATATATCAAAACTCATACCATTATCCATCAAACAAACTTGGGTCCATTACCCAAACCTTTCTCCAACTTCACATGGCCATAACTCTCTAACTGTGAGGAGTTATGTGAAGGTCCACATACCATCGGAAATGGAATGACATGTACTATTAATATGGAATAGTATTACCTGCAAATATATCAAAAATCATACCATTATCCATTAAATAAACTTGGTTCCATTACCCAAACCTTTGTGCTATCGAACTTTCTTCAAGGGTTGACATCAATGACAACCAACCCAAATAATAAAAAATCTCCCCCTTTGGCATTGATGGAAACACTCTAATGAAATACTTAAGTCATATCACTCATTCTCCCCTTGTGACCATCGCCCCCCCTGGAACCATGCCTATGTGCTCTTTCTCCAAGCATTTACCTTTGCATCTGATAAATCTCTCCCCCTTTGTCATCAATGGAAAGGGTATCTTTCCATTTGGGGTTGCTCCCCCTAACTAAATTGTCCTTGGGGATACTCCCCCTGACTGAACTCTTCTTGAAATTGATCTTCCAACCTGAACTGTCCTCTTTATGGTTCTTCCTTGTGTAAATCTAAGACATATAAAATAAGCATTCAAAAGCATTCATTCTCTATAACTGATGTGGATGTTTATGTCTCTTCAACGTTCTTGTTGAGTTTGACGATTTTACTTGTCAATGTGACAACTTCTTCTTCAAGCTTATCAATCTCTTCTTCTTTCTTCATTATCTGAGACTTCATGACTTCTTTGGTTCTTTTCACTTCTCTAAGCTAACTTTTTAATGTGATTATTTCTTCTTCAAGTCCTTTCTCTTCTTGACCAAACTCTGCCTCAAGATGGTTTAGATCATTAGTTCTTTCCTTAAGATGATTTGCTAATATCTTCTCTCTCATTTATTCCTCTTCCTTCTGTGCTGCTATGTTGCCTTCCAAATACTTATTTTGATATTCAATATTTTCTTCGATCTTTCTGAATTCTTTTAGCCGAGTTATTGATTTCTCAACGACCTATTGGGATTCTTAAAAAATGTGAACACTTTCCTTTTGTTTAATCAATTCTTTCTTGAGTGAATTTTTTTCTTCTCTCAGTTCATCTAAAGCACTAATCAATTTTGCTTCATATTTGTCTTCCTTTTCAATTAGTTTTTTTGTCTCATTTCCTTCATGGCATTCTATTTCAAGATATTTGGGTTTTTCACAATTAAAGAAAAACAACATACCTCTGGTGATTATGTACTCTTCATCTTCTGAATTTGTTTGATATGGTGAACATAATTCTTCTTGATCTCTATATGCATCTTCTTTGGCATTTTCTGAATCTATGATAGGTGAAGAATATATGTCATGTAACTTATCCCAAAGTTCTTTGGCTTATGAACATTTACCAACCTTTTCTCTTACCGTATTAGGTAATCCTTCCCAGATGAAATCCATTGTTATTTTGTTATTCTTCTTCAATTCCTTCTTGGCTGCAGTCTTTTCCCTTCTTGAAATATCATATATTGTAACAACTGATAGCCAAATATAATGCCCATGTGCCTATAAAAATACTTGCGTCGTTCTTCTCTACATCTCATACTTTAAACCATTCTGACCATTAAAAATTGGTACTTCATTCTCAGAATAATCCATGATCTCCTTCCAGTGGTTAAACTATTTCCTGAAGGAACCTCGCTCTGAAACCAATTGTTGGATTACTAAGAGGGGGGGTGAATCAATAATAGAGCAATTCAATCATTTTTAACCCCAAAATGCAAGTGTTAAATCAATTTAGCATTATCATCCAATAGCTGCAGATTAAATAAACAATGAATAAATGAGCAATCATACACATACATAGTACACCAATGTTTTTACGTGGAAACCCAAAGAGGGAGAAAACCACTTAATATTTTTTCTTATATGTCTTTAAGAATTACATTCATTGGAAGCACCAACTTCCTTTGTTTTCCAGCTGCAACTGGAAGGAGGCGCCAACCCCCTAGTTTCTCAGGCTACAACCTGAGGGAAGCTCCAACTCCTCAATTCTCTGGCTACAACCAGAAGGAGGCTCCAAACCCCTAGTTTCTCAGGCAACAACTTGAAGGAAGCTCCAACTCCTCAATTCTATGGATACAACCAGAAGGAGGATAAAACCCCCTATGTTCTCTGGCTACAACCGGAAGGTGGATACAACCACCTTTCCTTGCCCCATCCAACTGCCTTGAAATATAAGTAGAATGATGGAACCATTGTCACAATATCACTGTGAGATATACTGATGTAAACCTATACCAATCAACCTATAATCAACATGTACCATAAACAAGTGCATCAACCATGCACCAACCTATACCAAACAACCTGTAATCATCTTGTACCATAAACAAGTGCATCAACCATGCACTAACCTGTACCTCAACCTGTAATCATCATGTACCATAAACAAGTGTATCAACCATGCACCAACATGTACCTAAACCATATACCAAATACATATATCAATATCACCATCAAAATTTCTCTAGCAATACATCACACTATCCATAACCAAATACCATAAACCATTACATCAAATTATGTGCCACAACCTCACTGTTATACAACCACCTCTATTTGTAACATACCTCAACCAAAATCCCTCATCAATTTCATCATCCAAATTTGATTTGTAAGTCTGTAATGGACTTGGTGTATATGGTCACATACCTGAAAACCTTCCTTAACTTTAACAACAAGAAACTAGCATTTTATCAAACTTTACTTTAGTCTCACATGACTAATTTTGGATTAGTCAACAACCCTAACTTGCAATAATCATAACTATGTACCTGTAATGAATAAATATCTAAAAATGGTACACAATGTTCTTCAATGTCTTTTATGCAATTCCTCCACATTTCACTACTTGGAACCACTCAGAAAATGAGTTATAGCAAAAATGGCATACCTTGTTGAATTCTGGCTTACTTTAGAGATCGAACTTGTAGAGAATGCCCCACACAGAATATTTGTTGTATAGATATGAAAATGGTACACAACATATTATGAACTGTACTCTAACTAATAATTTTGGTCTTACTAAATTTGGATCTGTTATGAATAAGTTATGACGTTTTTACCCGAAACACCTTAGAAAACATCATCAAAAGAATTTATACTCCCTTGAATTTCGACCTTCTTTACTTCACCTTCCCTCTGAAATTCAGCTTAGATATCCTTTTGTTACCTCAGTCACTTGTAGATATTCAATATGCTCAAGTGTGATTAAAATGAGAGAGTATTGCCTCTTATTTATACTTTCATGTAGCTTCCTCAAGGGGTTACCTTTTAATCATCTTAATCCACTTTCCTTATTTTAGGGTTAACCCACTTCTAACCACTTGTCCAGTTAGTAATTTATTCATTAACTTTATTATTTAAATAATTTATTTTGTATCCACYTTGACTTATAGTACACTCATCACTTCACTTTACCTCAAGGGGTTACCTTCTAACCATCTTAAACTACTTTTCTTATTTTAGGGCTAACCCACTTCTAACCACTTAGTAATTTCTCTATTAACTTTATTATTTAAATAATTTATTTTGTATTCACTTTGAATGATAGTACACTCATCACTTCACTTTATTATTTACCTTCTAAAATCTCTTAAACCACTTTGACTACTTTGACCTTTTGGGGCTTCTAGATGAATCGTGAGGGTTATCCAACTTCACATGGCCATAAATCTCTAACCGTGAGGAGTTATGTGATGTTCCACATACCATCAGAAATGGCATGACATGTACTATCCATCTGGAATATTCTTACCTGCAAATATATCAAAACTCATACCATTATCCATAAAACAAACTTGGGTGCATTACCCAAACCTTTCTCCAACTTCACATGGCGATAACTATCTAACCATGAGGAGTTATGTGACATTCCACATACCACCGGAAATGGTATGACATGTACTATCCATATGGAATAGTCTTACTTGCAAATATATCAAAACTCATAAAATTATCCATCAAACAAACGTGGGTCCATTACCCAAACCTTTGTGCTACCAGACTTGCTTCAAGTGTTGACATCAATGACAATAAACCCAAATAATCAACACTACCCTTGTTGAAGAATCTCATATAAAACCATGATAATACAATTAGCACAAGTATAAAACAAGAGTAAGATAAGACATCTAATACAATTTGTCTAAATGATTAAATTGGCTCTGATATGACACAACCATACAACACAAATGGGAAGTGAAAAGGAATAAAGTGAACTAAGACAAAAATACATCATCCATTAATTACATCCAATAAATAACAAAAAATCTTGCAGTCCATATAAGTTGATTGTAATTTCCATATTGTTTGAATTCAATACCAAAATATATCTGCAAATGTTCATCATCACACCAATCTTCCCGAATAATCCCCAAATCTYTTCACATATTTTAATTATGTTATTTTATCATGTTGATCACATCCAACAGTACCCTTTTCATATGCATATTTTATTATATAGACAATATTGAAATGGAGAAAGGAAATAAATGATAGGTATTTTTAGGAAATAACTTATAAAAAGTGAGATTGATGAGAGGAACTAAATCTATATAATAAATAAGACTTCCTTTTAAATAATTTTCATGATATGTCAACCAACATGTCTTTATTTCCTCTATCTCAGTTAAATAAACAACCAAGCATTCCATGAATGCCTCCAAGCCAAAACTAATCATTCATAATTGTTGTAACAAAACCTTTGCTTTTGATTATACATCCAAACTATGCATATTTTCACCTTAATTACATAGACATGGTGCAAATGAGAACATGAAATAAATGGATGGGATTAGATGGAATAGCTTGCATAAAGTGAAATCAAAGAAGGGTTAATGAGTCTATGAAATCATCCCTTTTCCTTTGAAAATTTCTTCTACAAAAATATTATATGCAAATTGATAGCATCAATCATATGCATGCTTAACATATCTCTTTATAGCCTTATCTATCCAACATATACATTCATGAAAATATCCTTATTAAATTGAAATCCACTGATACATGTATTTTGTTTCCATCATCCCCTATTCAAAGGTCATAACTCATAACACTCCTGGTCTAATTATTTATAAACCTTGTATGACATGTGGATTGTTGTTTTCAATTATAAAATGAAATATTATTGTATACTTGAGAAAAGCCTAACCATATCAATTTCAAGACTTAGCAGTAAAGATATCAACCAAAATCCCTCAATGAGTCATTGAAAGTTGCAAATGAAATCTCAGCTCGAATAACAATGAAAACCATATACTTGAGAATGAGTTTGAATATGGTAATCTTCTATCCATAGATAATGGTTTTGAAACCTGTAGTTTTGATATGAGATTCCAAGCTTGGAAACAAATGGTCAATAAACATTGACTCAAACCCAAAACATTAATAGTCTCATTTTTGAAGAAACTTCAAACGCATAAGCTCATTTCAGAACACAAATTTGAGTGAAACCCATGAACATGCAAGTGTTCATACTAAAGGGTTTGATTATGGGTTCTCTTCTTTTAAATAAAAACTATTTTACAAACCCAAAATCAAAACTATGGATGCCATTAGCGCAGATATATCAATGTGTTTTAACCCATTTCCAACACAGACCAATTGACGTATAATCCATGACTAGAATCAAGGAAGGGTAACAAACAAATATTGGAGTGACCAAAACAGTTAAAACCATAAAGAGAGTTCAATATCGAGATTCAAATATAAGCAAAAAGGGATTGCTAAAGATTTATTATTTTCGTAAAATGTTATGGAAAATGCGATTATGGAGAAAAAAGATGGAGCTACCATTAACTTTCTGCAAAAAAAATATTTTTTCTTTTCCTTTTAAGAAACAATATAGAGAGGGTAGAAGAGACATTTATATACACCTGAATGTTAAAAAAATCCAAAATTGACCATTTAAGTGACAAATTTGTTATAAAATATGTGAAATGAACTAATATTCCATACCTTTGCCAAATGACGCCTTTTAAACCCGGGTTAAAGACTGAATCTGTTATCAAAACTGCCAAGCACAAGGGTTTACAACAATAGAGCTCAGAGATCGTTTCCTCCACTTCCAAAAACATAAATTACCATAATCTAAGGCAATGCAAGAGTAATGGAGCACATGACTGTGGAGTAATTACCCATGTCTCATCACTTTGAATGCATGGCCAACTCACAATGTATCCAATTCATCAAACAATGAAAAATATGCCAATTCAGGGATCATAAACCCTCGTAGTATGAAAAATCACCGTTATATCAAATCAAATAAATCTCAAGCCCACTTCTCATAACTCCCAATCAATCCATATTAACACAATATACAACATGCAATATATTTCGAACTATTCAACCATTTAACATATGCAATGTAACAACAAGGGTATAACATATGTGAGCCCAAAGTGTTACCTATCAACCATATATCGAATGCATATACCATGTTTTAAGATCTTTTATATGAGTCTTTCACTTGTATGAACACCTTTAAACAAAACTTAAACTCCATGAAAAAACATGTGTTGTAAACTATACCAATCTTTCAATCCAGACTCAAAGTGTGATTAAACTATGATTTTATATTAATAGAACCAATACTTTTGTTTTTGTGCAACCAAAACCAAGATACAAATATGGCTTTTAATGATGCTTATGTATCAATTTATCCCAAATCATAGCATATAACCTGTAATTGTCATTTTTGCATAACTTTGTATAGCAATGATACTTGTATAACTCAATGTTCATGTGTTGCTCATAATTACCTTTGAATGTTATGAATAAAAATGCTTTGGAAACCATAAAAAAATTCCATGATGTTGAATCTTTATTTGCATCCAAAACAATATGCAAGTGAACCTTCAAAAATATACCATATACATAGTCATGAACCAATGATTGCAGAGGGAAAAACTGAAAAAGTATTATGCTGAATAAAATCTTTTAGAAGACCAACTTTTACATTTTCTCTTTGGGAACCCCACCTATAGTTGTATAGTATAGATAATCATAGGCTTCGTCATAATTTACAATATTTTATATAGGTGAAATTTTTTTGAGTCAACCTCTGGTGACTCCACGGGGAAATTTGTTTATAGTAGATTTAGAACTCAAAATTTCTATTTATTGTTTTGAAGCTGAAAATTAAATTTGCTGGTGTTTTCTCTTTCTCAAAATATTTATGATTTTTTTTTTTATATTCTCTTGAAAGTATTCACTCATGGAGACTCAGATTTGACTAAGACTACAATTATTTTCTTCCTTTCTTATGTTTCTTTTCATCCCACCCTTCAACTCACATCTTGAGATAACCATGTTGGCCTTCAAGCTTGGTTTAATAAAACATAGCATGTTTGCAAGTAGACATACTTTGACAGTAAATGATTTACTTGTGATCTAATTCGCTACCATAGATAGTCAATTTTGAATGATCATGACCAAGAGAACCGTTTATTTTTGTGACAGTGGCATTTTACTGCTTTGATTTTTTGTAGGAGTCCATATGCAATTTCAAGACTAGTTTTGCACATATTGTGTTTGTGTCTCACAAGTTTACTTACCTGGGTTGATAATAAATGTTGAGGAATCTAGACCGCTAGATCATCCCAACAAGGACCTAACCAAATCTTCTGGAATTTGGAATGCTTACCTCTGTCTACATGAGCAGAAACCCAAAGCACTTCTTTTTCATTAGCTGCAAAAGTAGTGTTGGATTACTGAGAGGGGGGGGGGGGGTGTGTGAATCAATAATAGAGAAATTTAATCATTTTTAACCATATAATGCAAGTGTTATATCAATGTAGCATTATCATAAAAAAATTGTAGAGTAAATAAACAATGAACAAATGAGCAATCGTACACATACACAATACACCAATGTTTTTACGTGGAAACCCAAAGCGGGAGAAAACCACAGATTTATTTTTCTTATATGTATTGAAAAATTACATTCATTGGAAGCACCAACTTCCTTTGTTTTCTAGCTGCAACTAGAAGGAGGCTCCAACCCCCTAGTTTCTCAGGCTACAACCTGAGGGAAGCTCCAACTCCCCAATTCTCTGGCTACAACCCCCTAAGTTCTCTGGCTACAACCGGAAGGTGGCTACAACCACCTATCCTTGCCCCATCCAACTGTCTTGAAATATAAATGTCAAATGTAGACAACCTGTCACTATCACTGAATCAACCACTGCCATTGTCAATCTATCACTGTCAACCTGCACCAATAACCTGTAACAACCTGTTACAATCAACCTACACCAAACAACCTGTACCAATAAACTAAACCAACATGTACCATGCATCAACCATGCATCAACCTTGAATCATCAAGATGTACCAACATAATCAACTCTACACCTCATGTATGTGCCAAATCATGAACTATACACCTCATGTATGTGACAACTCATCAACTATACACCTCATGTATGTGCCAACTCATCAACTACTTGTCTCAACCATGTATTCAACATGTACCTCAACCATATACCAATATAACCATCAAACATTATCTAAAAATTCATCACTCTATCCATAAACCAAATACCATAAAACCTTACATCAAACCATGTTCCACAACCTCACTGTTATGTAGCCTCAAGCTAAACCAACAACTTCAGCAACACATCACAACCAAAAGACCAATACCCATATGCCAAATACCAATTGTATCCCTCAACAAATCTGATATATGAAGCAATATTGAACATCCAATACCATCTCAAGAGCTCAACCCTAGCTCACAAAACATACCTCAAACAAGATGTGTCATATCTCTCATAAATAGACCCCAACCATGTTGTTGTTGTGATTTTTTTGCCGCACTTTTTCTTCTGTGATTTTTCTGTCGCAATTTTTCTATCGCGATTTTTCTGTCACACTTTTTCTACTGCGATTTTTCTGCCATACTTTTTCTGCCGCGATTTTTTCTGTCGCACTTTTCTTGTTGCACTTTTCTCTATCAAAAATACCTGCCCAAATAACCTTTCACAAAATAGATATTCAATGATATTCAATAGGTTCAAGTGTGATTAAAAGAGAGATCCTTGCCTCTTATTTATACTTTCATGTAGCATCCCACTTTCCTTATTTTAGGGAGTTCTCCATTAACTTTATTATTTAAATAATTTCTTTTGCAAACACTTTGACTACTTTGACCTTTTGGGGCTTCTAGATGACTCATGAGAATTCTCCAACTTCACATGGACATAACTCTCTAACCGTGAGGATCTATGTGAGGTTCCACATACCACTGAAAATGACATGACATGTACTATCCATCTAGAATAGTCTTACCTGTAAATATATCAAAACTCATACAATTATCCATTAAAAAAACTTGGGTCCATTACCCAAACCTTTGTGCTACAAGAATTCGCTATTGGACTTTCTTCAAGGGTTGACATCAATGACAACCAACCCAATTAATCAACAATCTCCCCCTTTGGCATTGATGGCAACACTATGATGCAATACTGAAGTCATGTCATGCAATATTGAAGTCATATCACTCATGCTCCCTCTGTGACCATCACTCCCTCTATAACCACCGCTCCCCCTGGAATCATGCTTCTCTTCTCTACATATGATCAATCTCTCCCCCTTTTTCATCAATGGAAAATGTATCTTTTCATCTGGGGATGCTCCCTCTAACTAAATTGTCCTTGGGGATACTCCCCCTGACTAAACTCTTTCTGAAACTAATCTCCTGACCTGAATTTTCCTCTTTATGGTGCTTCCTCGTGTAAATCTAAGACATATAAGATAAGCATTCAAAATATTTCATTTTGGAGTAGAAATTATTTTGAGTCTCTGGCAAAGATACTCAAAGGCTTCCCGTGGAAGCGATTTTGTAAAGATGTCTGCCACTTGTTCTTTTGTGCCCACATATTCAACTCTGATGTTCTTATCTGCAACTTGTTCCCGTAGAAAGTGATACTTGATTGGAATGTGCTTCGTCTTGGAGTGCATCACCCAGTACTTTGAGATACTGATGGTGCTTGTATTATCACAATAGATTGGAATGGGATCATCATACTCAACTTGTATATCTATCAGAGTTTGTTTCATCCATAGAACTCGTGTACAACATGTTGTTGCTGCAATATATTATGCCTCGATTGTAGATAAGGATACTGATGATTATTTATTTCTTAGCCATGATACTAAACACTCACCCAAGTAGAACGTTGCTCCTTTGTTGCTTCGTCGGTCATCAATGAATCTTGACCAATCTGCATCTATGTAGGCAATAAGTGATAGATCCTTTATTTTTGGATAACATAATCCAAACTCTTTTGTTCCTTTGAGATATCTAAAAATCATCTTCAATGCTTTTACATGTGATTCATTTGGTGTTACTTGAAATCGTGCCACATGTCCAACTGCCTGCATAACATATGGTTTAGATGTTGTCACATATAGTAAGCTACCAATCATTGACCTGTATTGCCTCTGGTTTGTAGACTTTGAATCATCATTTTTGCTCAACTTGCAATTGGTTTACATAGGAGTGGTAATTGGTTTGCAATCTTCCATTCTGAACCTCTTTAACATTTCTATGATATACTTAGTTTGAGAAATAAAAATTCCTTGGTTGTTTTTACGTATCTGAAGACCCAGAAAGAAGGATAGTTCTCCAAGTAATGACATTTCAAATTCATTTTGCATATCCTTTGCAAATTTCTAGCTTAACATGTCATCAATACTTCCAAAAATAATATCATCAACATAAACTTCAATTAATAAAATACTATATTGAGTTACCTTGATGTAGAAGTTGTTGTCCGCACTTCCTTTTCTGAACCCTGCATGTTGTATATATTTATCTAGTCTAGAGTAACATGCTCTAGGAGCCTGTTTTAGACCATACAATACCTCCTTCAATTTACACACATAATATGCGCTCTCTAACAATTGAAATCCTTCTGGTTGTTCAATGTAGACTTATTCTTAAATTTCCCCATTCAGAAAAGTTGATTTCACGTCCATCTGATACACTTTAATATTCTTGGAGCATGCATAAGCTAGAAGCAATCAGATTGCTTTCATTCTGGCAACTAGAGAAAATGTCTCTTCAAAGTCAATTCCTTCAACCTGTGTGTATCCTTTACATACCAATCTAGCTTTTTTCCTTGTAACATGTCCATCTTCATTCAATTTATTTCTAAATACCCACTTTGTGCCAATCAAATTCTTATTCTTTGGTCTGGGAACCAATTACCAAGTGTCATTCTTCTCTATTTGATCCAATTCTTCATCCATGGCCTTATTCCAAAATTCATCTTTGCTTGCCTCTTCAAAACGTTTTGGTTCAATCGTAGATGAGAGTGCTAGGTGCGTTTGTTCTGGTGAACGGATTCTTATTCTAGTCTCAACTCCTACATCTTTGTTTCCGATAATCCGTTTTGAAGGATGATTCTTCTGTATTCGTTTTCTAGGTGTCTTTGGAGGCACTTGCTAAACTTTCTCTTCTACTTCTGTCTGATCCTCTTCATCTTCATCTTCTACTTCTTCTTCGTAAAGTTGTTCCATTGATTCATTTTCTTCTTCATTGAATTCATGTCCACCTGTTTCATCAATTGTTACATTGATGCTTTCCACAACTTTGTTCAACCTCAAATTGTAACACTTGTATTCTTTCCTTGTACTTGAGTAACCAACAAGTACTCCTTTGTCCAAACGAGAGTCAAACTTTCCCATTCTTCCATATTCTCTTTTGATGTAGCATTTGCTTCCAAATACTCTGAAGTGTTTCACATTTGTTGGTATTCATTTCCATAGCTCGTAGGGAGTTTTGTCAGTGTTTCTTCTGAGAATTACTCTATTTTGAATGTGAACCGTTGTATGCATTGCATGTGTCCAAAAGATATCTGTCAATTTGGAATCCATTAACATTGTTCGAGCCATAGCAATGGAGAATTGTCTTTTTATTCCATGCCTACTGCAACAGTCCATAAATTCCTTTAAAGTGAACTCTCCTCCATTATCATATCTCAAACATTTGATTTTTGAATCCATTTCATTTTCAACCATTTCCTTGTAGACCTTGAAGTTTTCAAAAGCTTCTGACGTATTCCTGAGAAAGAAAACTGCAGCCATTCTTGTATAATCATCAACTAATAACATAAAGTATTTATGACCTTTTAAACCCTTGGTTATAGTTGGTCCAACTAGATCAGTATGCACAATTTCCAGTGGTCTTGTCATTGAATATTCTTTTGATTTAAACCAAGTCTTTGTTTGTTTTCTTTGTTGACAATGCTTGCATAAAGTGTTGGTTGGTTTTGTAATATGGGGAATTTCTCTAACTACTTCCTTTTTATTGAATTTGACAAGGCTATCAAATTGTATGTGACCCATTTTTCTATGCCATAGCCAACTTTCATCTTCTTTTCCTAGACAACACTTTTCATTTCCAATTTCACTTAGTACATATATGTTGCTTGAAGTTCTTGCAGTTGTTGCAATCAATTTTTCTGAACCTTCTTTTCTTATCTCGCACTTTGTCAATTGAAAGTAACTTTATGACCTTATTCACACATTTGACTCACACTTAGAAGATTATGTTTCATATTTTCTACTAGTAGAACATTTTCTGCCTTGGTATTCTTGTTTCCAATTCTGACTATGTCTTTTCCAATGATTATAGTTGAATCATCATTTCCGAAGGAGAGTGATCCATCTCTTTCCTTTCTTAATGTAAGAAACATGTCTTTATCACCTATCATGTGTTTTGAACAACCACTATCAACATACCAACCATGTTTCTTTTGCTTATCTTGTGGAGCGAGTGTGCATTCTTCATTGCTATATTGGTTTTTCTTTCTTATCCATGTTCTCTTCTGTGGTTCATGTCTGTGACTGTTGTTGTTTTGTTGTGGTTCTTTACGAGGAACTATCATTCTGCAATATTTGGCCATGTGTCCAAAGTTGTTACACTTGTAGCATTCCACTTCAGTGCTCAATGATTCAAAAATGTTGTAACTTCTTCTCTGTGTTTCACTAGGCCTTCCTGGATAACCCTTTTTGTGTATGAATTTCAAAGTTGTTTATGTCCCTGCTGTTAGATCTGCAATTCATAGATTTATGTCCAAAATTATTGCATGCATAAAATAAACAAAAAAGATAGTTTGATAATTGGCAGTTGAATATCTTCTGAAAGGAGTTGCTCTTTTGAATCCTTCTTCTTCCTGAGGCCTATCTGTCGGTTGTTGATTCTGAAATCTGAATCTTCTCGGTGGAGGAGTGTCCCTAGAATCTTCCTTGTAGATATTCCTATCCCCTTTGATTGTTTCTGCATAGATTTTTGAATATGTTTCTTTCTCTGTTGTTTTGGAGCTTGATCCCTTTTCTATCTAATTGTATCCAAGTCCAGACTTGTCATGATGAGGTTTTTGGCTACTGATAATGTCATCCAAAAATTTTGAGTTGTTATGCATATTTTTCTTTTGAATATCTTTTCTTAATGTTGGAACACATATATATTTATAAACTTTAGACTTTAAATGGATTTCATTCCCATTTAAATAAAAACAACACGCACTTGATTCTCACCGTCGATGATCTCTTCCATCTAATCAAATGATCATAATTCCTTAGAAGCTATGGAGCCGCCTACTTGTTAAAAAAGTCAAATCACTAAAGAGTACTTCACGATTTCGAATTTCAGAGTTTTGCGCTTTAGATGTGTTAACATGCCTCACCTTCAAATTCCTGATACGCGAAGAGCGTTCAAAATATTCAAGTCACCATACACGTATACCCCCTAATCTATGATGTATCTTTCCAGAAAATGACATGTCAGGATTTTAAATGAAGTTAATTAACCAAACACATGAAGTGATGAATACTTAAAAGGAAACTAAAACCCAATTAGAAAATCAAATAATAGTTTCGCGATTTTGGAAATCGGGTCTTCGCCATCTATCGTCTCCCAAATTCCTGAAGCCCAAAATCCTGAAATATCTTAAGCGTTAACTCGGGTTAATTAAGGATTAAAAATGATTAACGATTAATTAATCACATCGCGATTTCACATTTCCGGAATTCTGCCTCGAGCGACTTTCAATATCTCGAAGCCCGAACTCCCAAAATGTATTAAGTCTTAAGCCAGATTAATTAAGGATTAAAAAATGATTAACGATTAATTAATCACATCACGATTTCATATTTTTGGGATCCTGCCTCGAGCGACTTTCAATATCTCGAGATCTGAAAACCCGAAATATTTGAGGCTAAACACGATTATTTAAAGGGGTTAAACATGATTAAAATTAATTAATCACCTCGCGATTTCGTGTTTCAAAAATCATATCTTGAACTGTTATAGGATATCCCGAGATCCAAAATTCCGAAATTTACTTAACGATAAGTGAAATTAAGTGATGTATTAATGACGATTATCTCATGATTAATATTTCATTGAATCATAACTCGGATAAATTCAAATTTCATCTATGCTTTTCCTAATCACGAACCACTAGACGTTAATGGCATTAATAATCGATCTACGTCAATCATTTCGAATAAGATCTCGGAACACCACATAAATATTTTCATTAAGGAAAGTAAATACATTGTCAATGAATGTATGCATAAATTGATACTCTTAAGGTAAAAAATATATTGAAGTTTGAACTCTATTTGTGTTTTCACAAAACAACGAGCTTAAGCAAAATAAGAAGTTTACAATTTTTTTTTGTCACAGGTAACAGTGTTTTGAGCTTGTGATATCATGGCTCTAAGGAAAATGGTGAAAGCATCTGGTGAGACCTCAAGCTAGAACACAGATGTCCTCTCGGACACATCATCGAGATATGTGGAGACTATAAAAACTTGGACGCAAGTATGTGATATCCTACAATATGAGCTGGAAAATTTTCCAGAAGAGTCAAATGATGAGCGGACCAAAACTCAGGAGACAAAGCTCAAATATGTAGCCCAATAAGAGTTGCATAAGATAGCCACACGGTCGAGGCTCATTCCATATAACAACATGATAAGTTGGGCCCCAGAGAGCATTGATGTTATGGCCAAAACCATCTACAATTCACAGAAAGTTGTTGTTGGATCTTTCTGCCCAGAACATATACAAGTGATGTACCAATTGTCCCCAACATTCAAACATAGTTATAATTCCGCTTTCTTAAGGGAGTTTGATAATTAAGAGTGCCCAGAAGGTGTAAATAATTATCTTGACTTGATCAAATATTGGTGGGCTCACACTAAGAAATTCAGAGCAAACACCCATGGTATATACACCACTGCATCATTAGACTCTCATATTATGTATGTGGCCATGATGCTCTGTAGAATTTTCGGGAGGGAAAAATATTCCCACTTCCTATTATCACGGGTACCAATCATGCATGAAGTTGTAGAGGGTTTCTCATTCAATTGGGCCAAGATATTATCAGACAGTTTGGCTAAGGAAATCACTGAATATCAGACATTGAAAGCAAAAAGACGACCTGCCTCATTTTATATGTCGGCATATCTTATGGATGTCATCTGTTTTATGATGCCTTTTCCTTTGATGGGTTGGAGATGGACTCTGACCAGCCCCAAACCAATACATATTTATCATTAAAATCTATGGGAAGATAAAGTGAAATATTCATTCTATGAAATATGCAAATATGTGGTGGTGTCGATGCACATCGCCATATACAGGCGCCCACCTCCCAGGATTTCAGAAAGAATAGTAACCAACCTAGGGAAGATAATAGATTGGTACATTGAATATCTTTTCTCTTATATCAGAGTTTTTTGGTTGTTCGGTCCTTCTTCATACCTTGCCCAAGTTTCTACCAGACTGATTGGTGTGAAGAGAGGTAGCGCGTCAACCTATGCTGGGCAGAGTTAGTAAAGAGCTAAAAGCCTTGCAGAAAAAGGTATGGCCCAACTTTCCATTGCAAATTGGTATGTTTTCACTGTTCGATTTCGGCAATTCGAAAGCAGAGGCTGCGACCCTGGAAGAAATCAAGCTTGTCAATATTGAATTCAAGAAACACGACCCCCAGAATATTGTGGGAAATCACATGGCCTTGTGTAATTTGAAAAGATACGAGCACGAGGAGTATCCATAGGATGAGATATTCCAAGGAGTGAGATCCTATCAAGAATCCTTGAGTCGATTCCAAACTCTGGCTCCAGACCAATTGGTTGAATTCTATAATTTCCAAAGGCATGGGAGAAATAGCCTTCCGAAAGTCTTGCAGGGAGAAACCCCAACACCCCCAGATACACAGGAAATTGAGGCCCAGAATTTAGAAACAAATACCTCCAGCAGATAGGATTCTCAAGAAAACTTGGAGAAGACTGAGGTTTTGACTCAGAAAGGGGACACCACATTGAAAAATCCACCAAGTGACCAAGCTAAATCTCACACTGAGGCCTTGATAAAAAAAGGGAGAAGAAAATCCACTGTCTGCACCAGGCAAATCATCTATTGACACAGCCGAGAAACATCCATCCACCGAGATAATAATCCCTATCTAATCTATCACACCTTTACAGTTCAACAAAGGGAATCTGAGTGCCTAAGTAGTGTTCATAGAGGATCTTACGCCTATTTTAGCTGAAGAGATGCCTCGTTCTGACTTCTTCTTCAGCAAGAAAAGGAAGGTTGTGGTAAAAAGAGAAACACACCTAAAGGAGGGTGCCACTGTCAAGAGACACGAGGTGCTACTTGATGGACAAGCCTGATAAGAGGTCAACTTCGCTACGGATGTGGAAGGCTCGCTGAGAGCTTTCGCAAAAACAAACTAGTATTTAGTTGGGAACCTAAAAGAACAATTGAAGAAGAAGGATTTGATGATAAGCCAATTGAAAAATCAAATAAAGACCGTGGAAAATAATTTCAAGAGCAAGATGAATAAGGTTTTTGAGAATATTAGAGCCTATGATGGACAACAAATTCAGCAGCTCAAACACAGTCCCGACGAAATGCATAAGAACGCACAGGCAAATAGAGAATGGGCCAATCAACAAGGAGAGTTGGTAAAACGACTACAATCCAAAATAAACCTAACTGAAAACACGACTGTAGATATGGAAATTTTCCAATCTTAGGCACTGGAGGTGTGCGAAAAACTAGAATCAACACAACAAATCCTTTTTTATTAAGGTGGAAGTTGTCCAAAACCATTTTCAGGTGGTAGACCAATCCTTAAATAATATTTTCTTAAAGGAGAGATAGTCCATCATTGCTCGGGCTACTTTCCAGGAGGTAGTTGTGTCATCAACAAGAGAAGAAGTAGCCATGATCTCTAGATTATCTCTTTCAGAGCAAACTAGAGGCGATATAATACTAAAGACCTAGGAGGCTAACATAGCTGAAAGTAAAAGATTAGCTAAGGAAGTGAAGAAAGATTGTGAAGAAACATTTCATTCACTCGACAAAGATTCATTAGGCCTCGACAAAGATAATATCTCTGAGGTCTTGGGGCAAGTTGACATAGAAAAAAATCAACTTAGTTTTAGGAAAAACATGGAAGAGGCTCGAGCTGAAATCTTGCAGTTTAAACAAATTGATATTACCCAGATTCATAAATGGATAGTCGGTCCTAGTCTACAACTACAATATACATATTCAGAAGACAGGAGAATGGAAGATAGGATGCCTCACTTAGAGAATAATTTGTATACTTTTGAGGCAAACAACACAACTGATCCTTTCAGATTGGTGGTGCAGTTCGTAGGCAAATGTGTGCAATGTGTTGAGCAGGGGAAAGCCAACACATTTGGGAACAAATGAGATGATGTGGGGCACATGTCATGTACTCAGACAATGATTAAAGCCGGTTGTTTCTGAGCTGGAGAACAATAAGGAGAAACATTTCTGCCAGCGTGGTGAAGAGACAGGGGAGATGCAAGTGAAGCGTTTCAAATTTCACATATTGTAATATTTTATGTTTTATAAATAAGGAGAATTCCAACCTCTTAGGGTTGAGAACATTTTTTGTATAAATACATATTTCAACTTCTTGTCGTATTGTAACTAAGAAAACTCATCCTTTTGTGAGTATTAATACAAGTGCAGACAAGGATTCCAAATTTTGTGCAGTTTGAGTTATGTGCTTCTTTTGTATTCCATATCTCTAGTTTTCTTTATGTTACTCCTTGGTAAGTGAGTGTTTACAATTTAGTATAACATCTACTGTAATCACATTTTACCATTTATTTGATAAGCAAGTATTTTTTCCTCTGTATTCAGTGTAAGTAAATACAAGACCTGCAAGCTAGTTGATTAAGGTTGGTTGTCATTGATGTCAACCCTTGAAGAAAGCCCTGTGGCACAAGGTTTGGGTAATGGACCCAATATTTTTTGATGTAAATATGACTCATTATTGTATTGTCATGGTTGATAGGAAGTAAAAATGGATGAACTCCAAAGTGGTCCCCTTATGGTGAAAGCCCTCATGGGAAGACACTTTGTGGAGTGAGAGAACCCATGATTATTTGAGGAATAATGAGATGAAGGATAGTGAATTTATGACTAAAAATATCCTATATGGATAATGCTTGTCATGCCATTTCCGGTGGTATGTGGAACGTCACATAACTCCTCACGGTTAGAGAGTTATGACCATATGAAGTTGGAGAACCCTCATGAGTCTTATAGAAGCCCCCAAGAGTCAAAGTGCTTTGCAAAAATAAATTATTTTAAATTAAGAAGCCCTAAAATAAGGAAAGTGTAAGGCTACATGAAGATATAAATAAGAGAAAAAGCTCACTCATAAAAACACACTTGTACATATTGTATATCTATTTTCTTGTGTAAAGATTCTTGTAAATACTTGTGGATACATATGAAGTGGCGAACGTTTGAGGTAGCACGAAGGGTTGAAGACGAAATTCTTGGATTCATAGAAAACCCTATTTTATGAGGTGTACGCGGATTGTCTGTGTATAGGGTGAGTACGTACGAGGGTTGTTTGTGTATAGGGTGAGTACGTATGCAGGCTGACTGTGTATAGGGTGAGTACATGTTGATAAAGCCATGAAACTTGAGAAGATGAATGTGCAGAGGTTATAGGTTCTGAGATAAATCTCCCAGGAAGGTCTAGAGTGCTCAGATACATGAGATCCATCCATTGGTTCAAAAGGTATGTCTTATTTCTATGAATAGTTGGATTTTGATGTATGTATGAGGAATGGAAATGGAGATTTGAGGATTCTCCGTAGAGAGACTAGTGGCTTCATGGGATCTTTTGTATAAGTCAGATCTACAAAAATATAGTGATGGTATATTTATCATTGACACTTCTTGTTGAGGCACATCTTGTATTTCTTGGCATATGGCTAAGATTTTTTATGGTACATGGTTGAGATCTTGTATTTATTTATGTATTGAGAAGTTGAATATCAGAAAGGGGTTGATGACTAATATCATGTGAGGGACATTATACTTGTTCATGATTACACATACCTATATGGCACATGAATAGAGAGATACATACTTTCCTTGAGTAGAGTTTATGTATGAGGATGCATGCATAGGGTATAGCTATAGTCTGGATACAGTGACAGATTACAGATCTATGTGAAAGAAGTTACAAAGGGTCATAAGTTTTCAAGTGAAAGGAAACCCTAGTTTCAGAAGGCATACACAGACTGCATAACAGATAGGGTGCGTACATACGCAGGCTTCATAATAGATAGGGTGCGTACATACACAAGTTGCTTCACTACAGGTCGCGTATTTGTTGTATTTTGTGGATACATGTTCAGTTCAGGTACAGATTGATTACAGGAAAGTTATACAGATTGGATATAGGCCAGTGGTACAGGTTGATATAGTTGTACATCAATATATCTCACAGTGACAGGTTGACAGTGGTTCCATCATTCTACTTCTACTTCAGGTTGGCAGGACGGGGAAAGGACATGTGGTTGTAGCCACCTTCCGGTTGTAGCCGGAGAACATAGGGGGTTGTACCCTCCTTCTGGTAGTAGCCAGAGAATTGGAGAGTTGGATCTCCCCTCAGGTTGTAGCCTGAGAAACTAGGGGGTTGGAGCCTCCTTTCGGTTGCAGATGGAAAACAAAGGAAGTTGGTGCTTCCAATGAATGTAATTTTTCAAGACATATAAGAAAAAACATTCTTTGGTTTTCTCCTGATTTGGGTTTCCACGTAAAACACTGGTGTACTGTGTATGTGTGTGATTGTTCATTATTGGATAATAATACTACATTGATATAACACTTGGATAAAAAGGATTATAATTGAACTATTACTGATTCACCCCACTCTTAGTAATCCAACACTTGGATCACTGTATCTTATATCCTTTAAAGGGTGCATTCTACATTTTCTTCTACTGTTAATAAGGTAAGATTCATCTGTCATTGATGCCTCATTTTTTTTAACAATTTTGTAATTTTCTCTCACATCATCTGATTTTATTACTCGACTTAGATGATGAACCATGACCTTTGTCCTGTTCAGTTATTAATTTCATTTAAGGGTTAATTTTCATATAATTAACAGAAGAAAAAGCACCTTTTAAAACATTCCTTAAATTCTTGATGCCTTGACATTACTCTTTGAGCCTTAAGTGTAATCTCAAGAACAACACTTAATGTCACAATCTCTGCTTCCAAATTTCCAATGATCCTATTTCTTTCTTCTAGTTGTTCTTTGAGTGCGTCTTCAACTCTTTTATCTTCTTTTATTTGAACCTTCAAATTTGTGATCAATTGTTCTAGTTCCTGGGTGTCTTCTTTCTTGTTTAGTTCCACTTGTAGCTTATTGTTTTTCTTCTTTTCTCTTCTTATAACTTCTATGGCACACAAAAATTCTTCTCGGTAGTCAACTTCTACCTCTTCATACTCTTCTTCATCCTCTTCATATTCTTCTTTGGTTTCCTCTTTGTCAGAGTCTTCTACTTCCATGAATAGAACTCTTTCTGTCTCACTGCCACTGACTTCATCTTCATCTGATGCTGAGATTTCTTCTTTGGTGCATAAGAATTTCTTGAAAATTTTCTTTGTGGTTCTTTTGTCTTTATATGTTTTTTTGCTATTTCAGTAATCTTCATCATTCCTATTCTTTTTCTTATGAGGACTTTTGTTAGCAAAATGACCAATACCATCACAATTAAAACAAATCAAAGGAAACTTACCTTTATATCTGTTGTTGGTTCCCTTGTTCAATCGTCTGACAAAGTTGGTCATTTATTCATCATATTTTGATATGTCACTGATGCTGCTATGTTCCTTTTCCTTTTGCTTTCCCTTTTTCTTTGACCTTTTCGATGCTTTGAAAGCTGCTTCTTTTATATCTAGATTTTCTTGTTCAGTTATCATTTCATATGCTATGAATACTCCATGTAGTTCATCCATGCTTATTGAGTCTAGATCTGATCTTTCTTCTAGTGCTGATATCTTAGGATCAAATTGTTGGGTGTGTGTTATATTCTTTGCATGTGTGTTTGTGTGGGTGCGTCAGATACGACAACTGCGTCTGACGATCCCTTCACCTAGGGATTTTTCGTGTGCGCCGGGCGCTTTCCTAGGGGGGTCCCAGGGGGGGTAGGTATGCCCCCCCTGGTTACGCACA
>JZKD02S1672718.1:135026-150978 GCA_000966675.3 Picea glauca
AGTCCTCCCGAGCACCTCCCAACCTCCCTAGAATATAAATGGCTAAATAAACATTCAAATTTACAGATAAAACAGGTCTTACCAATCTTTCTTTGTTCTGTAAATCTGGTCTTCTACACACTGTTCTGTAGCTCTACTCTTTCTCTGTCGGTTCATCAGGTATTCTCTGCATCAACTCATGCTCTCATTCTGCTCTTCTTCAACTCTCTGTTATTATGCTCTGCATTTCATCTCAAACTTCACATATGATCAATCTCCTCCTGTGCATCCTCTTCGCCTCTATTCTTACAATTTCATTCTTTTTTCACTTACAGAATGCCCAACCCGACACAGTCTATTTCATCTTCTTTTATACACACGAACACGACGATTCAACTTCCCAACTCCTTAGGCAAAATGTCGACAACTGTCTAAGCAACTAAAACACCAACTAAAACGCTAACTGATTTGCAATCATGAGTCCGTTTTGCTATGATCTTCATCGACCCTGATCGACGGTCCATGATCTCGATGAATCAACGGTCCAGATCTTTTCGAGATCTCGCATCTCACTGTTCCTTATTTGGAGGTTCTCGTCACTCCAAGTCGCGATAGGCGAAGCTCCGAGATGGAGCTGGATCAACGGTCCAGACTCTTGGTGTATTGACGGTCTAGATCTCTTCATGAATTCGCATCTCGTAGTTCCTGTGATGAAGGGTCTCATCACTCCAAGTCACGATAGCCGAGACTCCGAGATGGAGTTACATCAATGGCCCAGATCCAAGCTTGATTTAACGGTTGTGATTGAATCACCATATCGCATATCGCGATTTCGCATTTCTTGTTGCAGTGTTTTTGTCACTCCATGTCGCGATTCGCGAAACTCCGATAAGGAGTTACATCAACGGTCCAAATCTGATCTTGATCTGACGGTCGCAGTTATGTCGCGATTTTGCATATCCCGATATCGGGATTTTTGATGTTAATAATCTTTGACATGTCCAACTTGCGATCCTCGAAACTACGATATGGTGTCCATCTGCTGACGTCACACGTGAATTGAAACATGTTGAATACTGCCACGTGTCACTCTGATTCATGACTTACATGTGCCTAAAATGTTGAATCAGTCTGACACTTTTCATTACCTGATTGTGCCACGTGTCCCTAGCTGACGTGGTCTGCTATCGTGAGTTGGGTTGACGGTCTAGATCACATCTTGATCTGATGGTTCAGGTTCAGTCAAGATTTCACACATCGCGATTTCGAGGTTCCTGATGTCAATAAACTTTGACATGTCCAACTCGCGATCCCCGAAACTCCGACAAGGACTGGGATCAACAGTCCAGATCAAATCTTGATCTGATGGCTCAGATTACATCGTGATTTCTCATATCATGAATCTGGAGATGAGACATCTCGAATCTCCAAGTTGCGATCCCCGATACCCCAAAATGGCGTGGGATCAACGGTCCTGATCAAAGCTTGATTCAACGGCTGCGATTGAATCGCAATTTCGCATATCGCGATTACGCCCTCTTCTCCTTGCACTTTAAAGACTGTGCAGGTTCTCCTCAATCCAACGGTGGTCGGACCCTGCGCTTAGATCTAACGGTTGAGATCTGTCTCCCTCTTCAACGATCAGAGATTCTTCTCAAACTTTCGATCATTCGCTGCCTTCGATCATTCACTACTTTCGATCATTCACCTCTCTGAACTTATCTTCTATTTGCCTGTCGATTACAAACTTGTTGTTCTCATGTCATCTTCATTGTTTCCATCAATGACAAGCATTCGTTGTCTATTAAATATTTTCCAACACTTACTGAATTTGGATCTGTTATGAATAAGTTATGACGTTTTTACCCGAAACGCCTTAGAAAGCATCATCAAAATACTTTATCCTCCCTTGAATTTCGACCTTCTTTACTTCACCTTCCCTCTGAAATTAGGATTATATATCATTTGGTTACCTCAGTCACTTGAATATATTCAATATGCTCAAGTGTGATTAAAATGAGAGAGCCTTGCCTCTTATTTATAAAGTCATGTAGCTTCCTCAAGGGGTTACCTTTTAACCATCTTAACCCACTTTCCTTATTTTAGGGTTAACCCACTTCTAACCACTTGTCCACTTAGTAATTTATCTATTAACTTTCTTATTTAAATAATTTATTTTGTATCCACTTTGACTTATAGTACACTCATGACTTCACTTTACCTCAAGGGGTTACCTTCTAACAATCTTAAATCACTTTCCTTATTTTAGGGCTAACCCACTTCTAACCACTTGCCCACTTAGTAATTTCTCCATTAACTTTATTATTTAGATAATCTATTTTGTATTCACTTTGGCTTATAGTACACACATCACTTCACTTTATTATTTACCTTCTAAAATCTCTTAAACCACTTTGACTACTTTAACTTTTTGGGGCTTCTAGATGACTCATGAGGGTTCTCCAACTTCACATGGCCATAACTCTCTAACCGTGAGGAGTTATGTGACGTTCCACATACCATTGGAAATGGAATGACATGTACTAGCCATTTAGAATATTCTTACCTGAAAATATATCAAAACTCATATATACCATTATCCATCAAACAAACTTGGGTCCATTACCCAAACCTTTGTGCTAGCTGACTTTCTTCAAGGGTTGACATCAATGACAACCAACCCAAATAATCAACAATCTCCCCCTTTGGCATTGATGGAAACACTCTGATGCAATACTAAATTCATATCACTCATGTTCCCCCTGTGAACATCGCTCCCCCTGGAACCATGCCTATGTGCTCTTTCTCCAAGAATTTACCTTTGCATCTGATAAATATCTCCCCCTTTGTCATCAATGACAAAGGTATCTTTCCATCTGGGGCTTATCCCCCCAACTGAACTATCCTTGGGGATACTCCCCCTGACTGAACTCTTCCTGAAACTGATCTTCCAACATGAACTATCTTATTTATTATGCTTCCTCGTGTAAATCTAATACATATAGTATAAGCATTCAAAAGCATCCATTCTCTATAATTGATGTGGATGTTTCTGTCTCTTCAACGTTCTTGTTGAGCTTGATGATTTTACTTCTCAATGTGACAACTTCTTCTTCAAGCTTCTCAACCTCTTCTTCTTTCTTAATTATCTGAGACTTCATGACTTCTTTGGTTCTTTTCACTTCTCTAAGATGATTTTTTAATGTGATTATTTATTCTTCAAGTCCTTTCTCTTCTTGACCAAAATATGCCTCAAGCTGGTTTAGATCATTAGTATTTTTCTTAAATGATTTGTTAATATCTTCTCTCTTATTTCTGCTTCTTCCTTCTATGCTGCTATGTTGGCTTCCAAATATTTCTTTTGATATTCAAGATTTTCTTTGATCTTTCTGGCTTCTTCTAGCTGAGTTCTTAAGTTCTCGATGACCTGTTGGGATTCCTAAAAAATGTGAACACTTTCCTTTTGTTTCATCAATTCTTTCTTGAATGACTTTTTTTCTTCTCTTAGTTCATCTAAAGCACTAATCAATTCTGCTTCAAAATTGTCTTCCTTTTCAATTAGTTTTTTTGTCTCATTTCCTTCATGACATTCTATTTCAAGATGTCTGTGTTTTTCACAATTAAAGAAAAACAACATACCTCTGGTGATTATGTACTATTCATCTTCTTAATTTGTTTGACATGGTAAACATCATTCTTCTTGATATGTATATTCATATTCTTTGGCATTTTTTGAATCTGTGATGGGTGAAGAATATATGTCATGTAACTTGTCCCAAAGTTCTTTGGTTGATGAAAATTTACCAACCTTTTCTCTTACCGGATTAGGTTATCCTTCCCAGATGAAATCCATTGCTATTTTGTTATTCTTATTCAATTCCTTCTTAGTTGCATTCTTTTCCCTTTTTGAACTATCATATCATGTAACAACCGATAGCCAAATATAATCCCCCTTGTGCTTGTAAAAATACTTTTGTCCTTCTGCTCCACATCTCATACTTTAAACCATTCTGACCATTAAACATTGGTACTTCATTCTCAGAATAATCCATGATTTCCTTCCAGTGGTTAAATTGTTTCCTGAAGGAACCTCGCTCTGAAACCTATTGTTGGATTACTAAGAGGGGGGTGAATCAGTAATAGAGAAATTCATTCCTTTTTAACCACAAAATGCAAGTGTTAAATCAATGTAGCATTATCATCCAATAGTTGCAGAGTAAATAAACAATGAATAAATGAGAAATCATACACATACACAGTACACCAGTGTTTTTTAYGTGGAAACCCAAAGCGGGAGAAAACCACATAATGTTTTTTCTTATATGTCTTTAAGAATTACATTCATTGGAAGCACCAACTTCCTTTTTTTTCCAGCTGCAACTGGAAGGAGGCTCCAACCCACTAGTTTCTCAAGATACAACCTGAGGGAAGCTCCATGTTGTATCCTTTTCGTCACCTATATGAGCAAAAAAAGGACATTTACAAGTCCAGTTGGGTTAGATAGACAGGACATAAATGAGTGCAGGAGTTAGAAACATCAAGCAAAATAATTAAATAAACGACTAATCTAAAACAATTAAAGAAACTAAACTAATGTGAATAAGAGAAATAGAACAAAAGAAAGATCAATATTCATGCCACCAATGGATAGATTGTATTAGTGGGAAAACACCAAAGAGAAAGAGAGACTTATGGGTCCCCTCTTCCTCCAAGGGAGGGCTCTTGAAATCCCACTGATTGAGCTCTTCTTACAAATAACAAACTAAAAGGAAATGGTGAAGAAATCCAAAGCTCATTCACTCAAGAGGTGATGTGAATGGCTCAATGAAATGATTCTTATATTCTCAAATGAGGAAAGAGGTTCCTTGCAAGCGAATAGAGGTAGAATAACAATACAAATAGATTCTTGAAAATGTAGTGCACCCATGGCCTATTTTTATAGAAAATATTTGAGGCATTATCCAACTGGTCTTGAGTGTGAACAACGGGCCCTTTAGGTCTTTGACCACCACCCCACTCGGATTCAGCTCAAATTTGGGGGTCAAATCGACTTGGGAGCTTAACTATATGTGGATGGGAGGTCGACCAGAATCATTAATGTGTCGTTCTGAAGTGTGTGTGTCTTTTTTCATCCACAGTCATGCATCGGGCACATGTGCACTTTTTCATGTTTTCGACTGGTGCATGTGCACACGCTTCCTTTGCATTCTGAGTGCATGTTGATTTTATAACCAATTGTATAGTTTATGCCTTTTGGAAATTCGTTTTTTATGCCATGAGTGAACTAATAGGTGTTTGGAGATGCTGGATTCCTGTAACCATTTGCGGACAAAATTTCAGTGACAACAGATGCCCCCTAATGTGTGAGGTTAGGAGCATATGTATAGTCGAAATACATCAATGTTTATTCTACTGAGAGTAACATTGTAAGGAAGAGTGATGAGAAGGATTGCAAGAGAGACCCATTAGAGAGAGAGGGGAACCTGTGGAACCCAAACCTTTCGCTAGGTGTGAAAAAATAAAACTGTGTACAAACTAGGTGGCCATGCCCCATGCTCGTGTTATGTAACTCAAAAATGTGTAAGACAATAACTGAAGCTATATGTTGACGTAGATAAATACAGTGCCTTTAAGGGTGGTTTAATAATGGAAGAGGATGATTCCAATGGTGAACATACTTTAAAAAGAGGAGATGACACCTGTAAGAAGTGTCGATAATTCACGGGCATTGATAGCCCAACAAATTTCAGAGGTATTCGGAAAATATAAAAAACAACTACAATAGTCACAAAGTAAGACCGACCACAACATGAGAAAGTGTTGGAGTCGAATACTATGGGGGTCAATAAAAACAAAGAGCAATGATGGTTCTCAGTATGTCGTCTGAGACTCCTCATTGTAAAGGTAATGAGATTCAAGATACTGTCGCCCTTCTGGAAACAGTGTTGATGTTGAAAAAAAGGGAGACACGACTTCAAGAAGAAAAGGGATTTATGAAATCCACTAGATGAGATCAGTAACTGATGAGGTTCATGGGAGAAGGCAAGAGGCGATGAGACTCCAGACTGCCCTTGGTTGGGGATATATGTAAAGGACAAGTGATAACAACTGTGAAACTGAATCTAGCGTTAGGGGGACGACTAGACTGGGGTTAAATTGCGCCAGAGGCATGAAAAAGTGGACAAACTCAGAGATCAAAGGTATGTGGACCATGGGATACTTGGGGTTTGTGGATGAGGTTGAGCAGAGTAGGAGGTAAGGAATTCCCCAACAAAGGGTGACATGGGTTGCGTTTCCGGAAAAGGAAGGTCGCTAAGGGCGACAACAAAAAAATGAAGTAAATGTGGGAAACAGAGGCTTTGTACGATTACCAAATGAATAAAGAATAAGTGGGGATAAGTGTGCAGATATAGAAATGGTTGCCCCAGTGTAAGATGGCTTGGCCGATGAGGGCGCAAGTAGCTTGTTAATCAGGTGGAGGGTGGTGCCCCCATAGGTGGGTTTCTGTATTAGGTAAATGAACAAAGGACAATCTGCAGATGGGAAAAATGATGGTGGATGAGATGGAGGGTTAATGATACTGCAGAGGTGCAATCCAATGTGAACCATAAGGATATGATCTGGGATTCTATTTGGGAAAGATAGCAAAATGAGGAGGAGCATGTGGCTGATTCTCGGGAATGTGAAGACTATTGGGACTCCTAGCCCTAGGGGATGAAAACATCATGAGTGTAAAATTGCAAAAGGGGACTATGATTGGGACAACTCATACAATGCTACCGGTTGACAATACTGAAATGCAGTGGAGGTTTGAGTACTGCAGAGCTGAATGGGGGGACCCTAGAGACAAATGTCAGAGGGTGTGATTGGGATATGCAATTGATATTCAGAGGGAATGATTACATGCCAGTTTCAATGATATACCTGAAGGGGCAATGTTTTTGCATGATGACCAAGTACCTGCACATATGAGAAGTGAATACCTGACATGAACAATATCTAAAGATAAAGAAAATATAACAATTATTCAATAATTTGTGAATATAAGCAGGCGTACCTGGGCAGGATGTGAGAAAAATGCATCCTCCAGGGCCGAGGATGGATGGTGACCCGGGGGATGTGACTGTGTAGGGGACATGATCCTGATCCCATGGCTGAAGACGGATCAGAAAATGGACGACTGGAGCTTCTGTAATTGATCCTGGAAGTTTGGCAAAGGGGACTATATATAGTTACAGGGCCCACAATGCCACCTCATTTGTAACTGCGGTTCTAGTGAGTTTCTGAGAGGTTTCAGAGGATATTTGGAGATTCCAGGATATCGAGCCAGTCGATTCAAGATCAACAAGTGCCATGTTAGTGGTCGTATCCTCCTGCATAATAATTAGGATTTCTTTTTTGGGTAGGGCTGTACGGATGGTCGTATGGAGGGACTTTGTGAGTGTGGCCCCCCCAGTGCACGTGCGATCAAAGGATTCAGGCACATGAGTTTGTGACTGTAAGTGGGACATCCGTGCATGGGGGTACCTGAAGGGGGAAAACAGGTGTGCATTGGATGTGTGCCTGTTTGAAACATAGTTGCACATTTGTGTGTGGTTGTGTTCCTGACTGTTGTGCATGTGTGCGCAACTTTGTAGTATACATACGCGCTTGAATGTGTGCCTGTGTGTGTGACAGGGGTGCATGCATGCACCCTTGTATCTCTGACAGTTGCACATGAGTGTGCAACTGTGGGATGAACAGGTGCACATATGTGTGTGCCTGTGGGGAAAACAGTCGCGCACTTGAGGCAAAGCTAAGGGGTGTAAAAACTGATCTTTTTGAGACTTTTGGTGTTTTTATGGATTGTGATGTCTGATAAATTACTGTATATGTGGATGCAGGTGACCAATTGACAATGCCAGTCCACTGGAGGGAGAGATACTACACGCACCTGAGAGAGGTGGTGAGAGATGAGGAGTCGGGTGTACAGGGAACTTTGGTAGCCTGTGGGTTGCTAAAGTTCTTCGACTGTTCACTGGTATGTGCATTGGAGTCTCTACTATAGTTCCTGATCTTGATGTGGAGCCCTGATATATAGTGCTTGATTGTGCGAGGTGAGAAGCTCGCATTCTCTGCGACAGAGGATGTGTATTTTTTGACTGGGCTCCCTTTTCGAGGAATCCCGCTACCTATTGAGCTCTTGTTACTCGGGGTTGGACAGTTGGCTGACCTAGCCCAGACATATTATTCTAGAGAGGACTTCATGTCGAGATTGGTGGTGAGGATTGGAGTGATGAACTCCCTTGTACATCGTTGCATGGTAGCGATGATTGTGAGGGTTTATGGATCTTTAGCTACTCAGGGGATCAGTGGTGGTCAACTGAAGATCATGCAGAGGGCTCTAAGTGGTGATAATTTTTCCTGGGGTTTGATGATACATTCCAAGATGGTGGGGAAGCTCAATAGGTGTCGAGTTGCTGACTCAGGGGAGTTTAACTTTGGGTCCATCTTGGTAGCTTGGTTTTTGGAGAGGGTGCCCATGTTGCACCCTAGATTTTTGTTGGACGCATCGAGTGCACGAGAGTCGCGATTGAGGCGGTGGGTGGCTGTCTTGGTTCAGCATGGGGGTGGGGAGGGTGTCCATTACTTTACGACCAAGCTTGCATGAGTGTGGCATTGGATGCCACATATCATACTCCAGTTCCCATATAGTGGGGTGGATTTCTGGGAGGACCCAGAGATGGTGCTACCCCCTGGAGAGGTGTTCGACCCTAGAGGTATGTTGATGTATGTGATGTTTTGTTTTTAGATAGTATAGCATATGTTTTATGTATGGATGGATGCTAATGCTATCATTTGGTTGTTGTGTGTACAGATGTGGGACCTTGCGGACAAGAGATAGAGTTGGTCAGAGTGCCAACGCATCAGGGGCCTATGAGACCATCGTGGGGAGAGCCACGGGGAGGGGAGAGACGACAGCGGTATGAGGTTGGTGTGAGGTCGATCGATGATGAGAGAGAAAGCAGGAGACACCAATTTGATGACCCTGGTGTAGGGCCTTCACATGCTCCTCCGGCGGAAGTTCGGGGAGAGTTCGAGGATTTTTGTTGTCGATTGGAGGTAGTACTACATGGAGTGCCTGAGGGCATGTGGATGTGGATCTAGGAAAAGGGAGTATTGGATCAGTGTGTGGGCCTTCCAGCGGAGTTGTGGACCCTAATCCATAGAGAAACTGTAGTGGGGGCGACTATGAATAGGCAGTTGCCCCCAGGACTTGAGGGACCCCTAGTTGGTGGGGCGCCTCCTCCAGAGAGAGGACCAGGTGGTGGATCCCTAGAGGCTCCATGAGTGCCTATAGTATATGTATTGTTGTATTTATAGAGGATTGCAAGCCCATTTTATATAGGGTGATGTGACACTGATTTTGTACTTATAGGGGTGAGGTGGTTCACCTGCCTATGGATGTTGGGCATGTTGTACTATTTTTTGTAAACATTGATGGCATATTGATTGATATATATATATATATATATATATATATATATATATATATGGATATATAGTTTGGATCTATATGATGTTCACATGTGATGATGATTTTTGATGTATTTTATGGTGTCTAATTTATATGTTGTGACAAACTCTTGATGATTTATGTATGTGTAATGGTATCTTGATGTGATAAATGCCAATCCAACACTAGGTTAGCCATATTATCTGCTATTTGATTGAATTGTCGTGGAATATCTGTAAATGTGATAGAATCAAAATGTCGAGATAAAAGTCTAACTTGTAGGTATTTGTGTAAGAGGCAAGGATCACAGACACGATACACATTGTTGAGTTGAAGGACCACAAGCTGGGAATTGAGTAAGACACTAAGGTGACGGATATGGCGGTGACTGGATTTAGCAAGGAGGCTAATGATGGCTATGTATTCGGCTTGGTTGTTGGTTGTTGAGCCCAAACATATGCCGTTGGAGTGGAGAAGTTCATGTGAGGGGGTATAGAGGGCCCAAGCGGTCGAAGCGAGATTCTGTGTCCATCGGCTAGCTCTGTTAGTGTAACCGATGTGGTAGGCCAATGGAGGAGGCATCTGTCAATAACACAAATGATAGATTAGATGTAAGGCATGGAAGGGAAGGAAGAATACTAAAAACTCTATGAAATGTGTACAAAAAAGAAAAAATCCTAGTGTAGAAGGGCTACGGTCAGGCGTAAAATTTATTTAAGTACAACTCATTGATGGGTTGTTTGAGAGGGTGGCCTTCAGGAGAGGCTAGGATGGATGTGCCTTTAGTGAGACAATGTTGGATGATGTAAGGTCCATGCTATAATGACTCGAATTTTCCATGGTCTAGGATACCGTGAGAGATATCATAAGCAAGGACAAGGTCGCCTTTGTTGAATGAGTGAAGGTTGACATGTCAATCGAAGGTGGCCTTTGATCATTTTTCGGCTACTTCGTTGTTCTGTCATGAAGATTGATGGTATTCATCCAATGATTCTAAGTTCAACACACGTTTCTCCATTGGAGTAGTGTCGGGTAATAGTTCAATAACGATGCGTAAGGTGGGAATTTCGCACTCGATGGGGAGAGTGGCCTCGACCCCATGGACAAGATGAAATGGTTTAAATCCAATGACAATTTTAACTGTTGTACGATAAGCCTACAGTGCGGAAAACAACATATGATGCCAATTGGTCTTATGTTTGTTAACCATGCACTGCAACATGGTTTTGAGGATCTTGTTGATCACCTCTACCTGTCTGTTGGACTGAGGGTAGTATGGGGAGGTGAAATCACGGGATAATCCTAACTTGGAGGAGAGTTCGACGAAAATATCATTCTCGAAGTGTTTCCCATGATTAGAGACTAACTGTAGTGGGACTCCAAAGCGGGAGATGACGTGATTAAAGAAAAAATGTGTTGCGGTGTCAGCGGTGTTGTTGAAGGTGGGCATAGCTTCTACCCACTTGGGGAAGTAATTGAATGCCACAATAATATACTTGTTTCCATTGCTAGATGGAGGGTTACAAGTCATGAAGTCAATGCCCCATTTGCAAAAGGGGCAGACAGTGATGACTGGGTGGAGCTCGGGATTTGTGGGCATAAAGCTAGCATTTGTCACAACATTTCATAGTGTGGATACAGTCGTGAAATAATGTGGGCCAGAAGTATCCTGCTCGAATGATTTTTTGGGCGGTGGACATCCTTGAGAGGTGGCCTCCACAAGCGTCATTGTGTCAATCATTGAGAACTATGTTAGCTTCGTCGATGGTCAAACATTGACAAAGAATGGTGTCGAACCCTCGTTGATATAAGATGGCACCAATAAGGAGATATCGAGGGGCCTGATGGAGAATATGTCGATGATCATCCCTAGAGAGGTGGGGTCTAAACTTCTATGTTTGGAGGTAGATGAGGAGGTCACCGTACTAGGGATCATCCGAGGGGATGTAGAATAGGTGTTCGTCGTGGAACTTGGTATTGACGGGTGAACTAGTAGTCTCTGAGGGAAAGGCTACAATGAATTCAACGAGGATGAGGGATTTCTTTCTCTTCGGTGTTGAAAATTCAAGGTCGTACTCCTGAAGGATGACGATCCATCGAGAAAATTTTCCATTAATTTATCAGCAACTGAGAAAGTATTGCATTGGGTTGGAATTTGCTACGACTTTGCTAGTGCGAAGAAGGATGTAATGGCGCAATTTCGGGACTGCGAGGACAAATGTGAGGGTGATTTTTTCTTCGTGAATGTACTTCAAGGGTGTCCCTGATTTGTTTTTAATAATATAGTAAATTACATGATCACGGTCGTCATCCCCTAGTTGGACGAGAACTCCTGCTACTAAGACGGGTGAGGCCGATAAGTAGAGTATATAGTCGCGGTCATAGTCGAGTGGAATAATCAAGGGGGCATTGGAGAGTGCCACTTTTAAATCATCAAAAGTGGTTTGGGCATGTTCATCCCATTAGAATGGAATATCATGGCACAATAAGCGAAGGAAACCATGTGCACGAGTGGTGTAATCGGGGACAAAGCGACGTACAAAGTTAATTTTTCCCTGTAGGCTTTGGAGTTGGCGTAAATTCTGAGGTGGTGGAATTTCGGTGATGGACCTTGAGGGGGTCAATGGTGATGCCACATTGGGAAACAATGAACCCAAGGAGGAGTCCGACTCTGATGCAAAATATGCACTTGAGGGGGTTCAAGCGTATATTGTACTAATGACACCTGTGAAAGATGATGCGTAAGTCATCTAGATGTTGAGTGCATTTCTTGGATCGAGCGATGAGATATTCCAAGTAGGTGAGGATGATTTGAGCTAGATCATGAAAAATGTATGTCATGGCCCATTGGAATATCGCACCGGAATTCATGAGGCCAAAAGACATGACACGATATGTGGAAGTACCCCATGGGGTAGTAAATGCAGTTTTGTACTGATCGGTTGGGTGAATCTGGATTTGGTTGTAGCAAGAGAAACCATCCATGAAGGACAAATCCTCGTGGCCAGCAAAGTCAATGATAATTTGGTCGATAAAAGAAGTGATAAAATTGTCTTTGGGATAGGCCTGATTGAGATCACGAAAGTCAGTGCAGACGTGAATAGTGCCCTATTTTTTGTTCACAGGAACAGGGTTGGAGACCCATGACGTACATTCGATGGGTTATATGAACCCTACAGTGCATAATTTTTCAATCTCAGCTTTGATGGTCACTGCTTTGGATGGGTGTAATGGCCATTTATTTTGTCGTACAAGGGTGATATCAGGCCATGTGTCTATACGATGTTTGAAAATAGAGGGGTCGAGGTCAGGAATCTCTGTGTATGACCAGGAAAAAATGTCTTAGTATTCCTGGAAGAGAGATTTGTAGGCTATGATTTCCTTAGGAGAGCATGCGGCGCCAATGGTGATTTCCTCTATGATTCCATGTTTGATGGAAATATGGATTTTGACGGTGGGGGAAATGTTGGCCATGTTTCCTTCGTCAAAAGCGTCGGGGGCACAGATAGGACTATTGAACCAGTCTATGTGCCCTGATAGGAGAAAATATTTGGTCTTAATTGTGTGTATGGAGTTTTGGTTGGGAGGCGTAAAGGCTTCATGTGAAAGAAAAAGCACACTGTGATGGAGCAGATCCCATGGGAAATCAGGGGTATTTAATTCCTCGAGGATGTCTTCATCGTAGTGGAACTGTCGAGAATATAGGGGATGCAGGGGAGTAACATTGGTGACTGGAACCTTGTGGGTGTCTTCTGGTGGTGAAGAGTTAGGGGGGGTGATGCAAAGGGGTTACGATGGTTCACTCAACATAAACCAAATATAGAGCTATTGTGGGTTGAAAATGGTAGTTCGACGTAAAATTTTCGTGGAAAATGAACTGGAGAATTCGGGGGATTTGGGGGTAAATCTTCATATAGGATATCCATGAACCATGAAGGAGTAGGGAGAGTCTCAGCCTCAGGAGAGAGGATATGAATGACATCAGGGGATGGAATAGGGGAAATCACTGGTACCTTTTGCAGTGAGGTAGGTGTAGGATTCTGAATAAGGGTCATTTGGTGACGCCTGTATTCAAGGATCGTAGGACATTGGTATGTGAAATGATCCAAGGATTCACATAGAGAGAAAGGGCATCTCATCCATTCATTGTATGAATTCATCACATAGTGGATTTCCATGACATGAGTACTTGATGATGTGGATGGGAGAGACTCTTGCTGAAAGCTCTGGTGTACTATCATTAGAGTCTGTCAAAATTGAGGTAGTGTGGGGAAATGGTGGGTGTAATGGCCATACTCTTAATATATGTCACAGGAGAATTTGGTTCGCATCCATGTGGTACCATTGGTTGGAGACATGGTGGTAGTACTTGGTGCGTTGGGTGGTGTGACGAGTGGTGTGGTTGCTCAAGGAAGTCATATTAAATTGTGTAACTCAGGGAGAGAGGGACATTGATTGGTGGGGTGTCCTTCTTTCTCGCATAGTGTGCAAGGAAGTTGAACTCGAGGGGGAAGTGGAGTGGTGGGATATCTATTCTTCCTTCTTCCCCCAGCTAGATAGGTGGTGCTTGCGAGTGGGGGTGAGGGTGGTGTGGTGGGAGTGAGGACTGGTATCTGCATTGGCATGCCTTCAGTTTGGGGAGGAAGGGATGGTTGAGGAACCAACTCAGGTGGGTACAGATACTAAATTGGGATGGAAATCACCATGTTAGATAGAGTAAGTGTGGCGGATACTTGGAAATATTATATGCCTGGTGGGGGTTAGAAGAAGGGTATTTGAGTAATGGCTTGGGGGACTGTCTCCCAAACCAGGATGTGACCCTAGGGGGGAGGGATATCAGGAACAAGTGGTGATGGAGAGTTCTTAGGGGATTCATGAGGGAGGAGCTCTACGACTAGTGGGATGTCAAGAAGTGAAGAAGCCTTAGTGGGGGGGATGGTGTCTCTAGTGTTAGTTCCATTGGAAGAGATTACACATACTTGAGATGAGGGATGGATGAGTGGAGGTTCTCTATGGTGTGTCCCTAGCAAGGATGGATCTTTGAAGATGTTGGGGCCCATCTCAACGAGTGGGTATACATCAGGATTAGTGTGGAAAAAAGGTAAAATGTTTTCAATGTTGGAGGAAGGGTTAGGCTTGTAATGTGAACCATGATCGATGGTGATGATCTTCCCATTGTGGGGGAACATAATCATTCAGAATACAAAAGAGGCTACTTACTTCATAGCGTACATGTAGCTACGACCGAACATGATATTGTAATCGAGTGGGGCATCGATAACCTCAATGCTAATAAGGATAGTCTTGCCCCCGAGTTCAATGAGGACATTTTGAAAGATCCCTTCAGGAGAGGATGGTTGTCCATCATAAGCTCTCAAAGTGACGGCAGATGATATGAGCTCGAGGGAGCCAAGTTTCTGCCATATGGTTTTGGACATGATGCATGTGGATGCACCTTCATCAATGATGCAGTGATGAACTGTGATGTTCCAGATTTTAACCGGTATTTGGAATGTTACTAAAGTGGGGAGACGGGGTTCCCCACTATCGAGATCGAACGTGATGATTCTAGTGTCAGCAGGGTCGACTACCCCCAGGTTGGAAAGAAGTGACTTCCATTGAGTGGGATAGGTTTGAAGAACTTCTAACACAGACATGGCTTTAGGATATTGTGCAAGGTCATCGACCAGACTATAATTGTGTGCTACCCTAGCCTGAGGTTTAGTGACATTCCGTCATAAAGGGATACAAGGAATACAAAGGGGGGTCTCAATGTTAGGGCACAAAATCATCAAAGGGGGTCTCATTGTAACTAGAACTGCTTCCAAGGTAGTGGGAGCAGAGTCAGGAGTTGTGTTGTATTGACGGATGTACGTTTGTAGAAGGACTTCCTCTTCACTAGTGAGGAGAATAGTGCGATTTGCAGGGGTGCCAGGGTTTTGATACTGTCTTATCTGTGGTGGGGTAGGGTGTATTTCATATTGGGTATTCATCACACCTTGGTGTGGAATCAGGTTTTTCAACATCGTCGGGGGTGGTTGTTGCATATACTACTGTGGGCCCTGCTGGGGGGTAGGCGGTGCTAGGGGACGAGGTCTGTTCATGGATTCTTTCGTCTATTTAAAGTCAGCAATTTGAGGGAAATGGTGAGTGTAATGGACATACTCACCACAAAGGGAATAAGGGGAGTTTGTCTAGATGTTGTTGCTATTATTCCCTTGGATTTTGTTGTTATTGCCTCCTTGGGGGTTCTGAGTCCCTTGATTCTGATTGCCCCCAGTAGGTTGGTTTTGTTGGGGGTTATTTCCTCATGGTCCGGGATTATTATTGTTTCAATTTTTTCCTTTATTTTTGGCATTATTCGATTGATGGGTTGGATTTTCCGTATTCAGTTGTTCAAAGCTTTGAAATTTATGAATGGGAGAGGGTTGAACAAAGTTAACCCCTGTGTGTGGTTGTCCTGGTGGTGGAGCCATA
>JZKD02S1672718.1:150987-162838 GCA_000966675.3 Picea glauca
GGGGGGGGCAGGAAATGGAAAGTACGAATTATTTTGTGGCAATGATCTGTATGGTACATAAGAAGGTGTGATGTTGTCACTAGTTCTTAGGGTGTAAGTTGAGGTAGAGGGGGTACCAGAACTTGGTTGTATAGTCAAACGCATCATGGGTGTCTATCTGGGTCCACTCGTGGGTGGAGGGGGTATAATAGGGTATGGTTGTGGGTAAGGGGGAGGGGGGTAATAATGAATTCCGCCATATATTGGTGGATGTTGGGGTGTACCATACATGGATGGTGGTTGGATGTACAAATTATGGTGTGTTGTGGTACCAATCAATCCATCCGCGGAGTGAGACATGTCAGGTTTTTCTTGGTCGAATGGTACAGGTCTTGGGAGGTCAGGTAGTACTGTGTATAAGTATCTTGACTATGAATATATGAGGTCATATTGCTGATCCTTTTTGATGGCTTCTTCTTCATAGTGGGGGAAGGTGGAAGCCACATCTTTGTCGAGGAGGGAGACAAGTGATTTGAGAAACCAATCAAGGCATTGTTGTCCGGTGGTTTTTTCTTTGCATAAACTACATCGTCGACACGATTCATGAATGTGGAAAGCGATATGTGTGGTTGAGGTTTGTTTAAAATTGGACATTAGTTCATGGATGCTTCCATAGGATAGTCACAAAGTCGTAACAAAGGAAACCGTTCACTTGGAATCACCTATTGGACTTCTGGATGGAGAGGTAGTTCGAAAGTAAGCAGCACGAGTGGTTTACCTTTCACCCCATTTACCTTATTGCCCGAATGGAAGCACCATACACTTTAGATCTAGTGGAAACAACAACGGAAAAGATAGTTGACTTCCTTCCTTTACCAGAAAGCACCAACACTCATACTTAAGTGTAGTGAAACCATACATAGTGGTCCATTAGGCACCGACACTTTCACTTATGAAAATGGGAATAGGTCCATCCACATGTGTTATAGCTAGATCCACATTGTTATGGTGAATTGGTAATTGAAGGAAGGTAAAAAATTCTTTGGCCAAAGATTCAAAAGTTGCATGGGACCCTAATTTTTTGTCTACATACCACTTGGATGATGGGCCAGTGAGTGTGCGTTGAAATAACCTTAATCGGATGGAGTCATCCATGATGTTGTTGGAAGAGAACCATAAGTGGAAGGTCATGGCATGGTTGGCAGGGTCATATCCTGTCTTTCCTTTAAACTTGGGGATGTTGGAAGGTAGTTTTGTGGTCATTACAGGCCATGTGGCATCGTGAAATATAGGATCATTTGTGAGCTTACTCAGATCCGGGATGTTGACAGAAGCCAAGTATGGCATCTAGAGTGGTGGTGGAGGGTTAGTTCCAACCATTATGGGAGTGGGGTGTGTACCTGACTCGTGAGGGGGGTTAGGTGGGTTTGTACTTCCTCCTTGGGAAGAAGTGTGCCCCCCACTTCTTTGTAAAGGAAAGCTAGTGGACAGTTGAACTTTGGAAGTGGACCCAAGTAAAGTGGAACCAAGCAAAGTTGATCCCAAGATAGTGGCACTCACAGGGGTGTGAGAGGGTTGAGTCAATGAGTTGGAAAGACTAGGTACTCCTCCTCGAATGGGAGGGAGATTTTGCAAGAATCTATAACGGCGGGGGTTTTGTGGGTCCCCTATGATGTCTGGATAGAAAAATGAATGTGTGCAACTGGTGATGAGAGTAATAAATGAACAAGATACTTTGTATTACTTGGACCTTCATAATATATTTCACAATTGTTTTGTAATCACAAGAGCATCATACATAAATCAATCGATAAAGAAGCATATCTGTGGATAGGGGGATTTTTTATATGTGGGAGAACAAAGAAAACAAATGCTTGTGTCCTAAAAATATGTAACGTCCTTCCTCTCAAATAGCACTGGACCTTCCAATAGCACTCAACAGTGGGGTCTGAAGTCACTGGAAGAGGAACTAGTGAAGGATGAAATATTCAGTTATAATGAGGAGTATAGGGTGCATATCCTAAAAGAGTTGACGATATTTCCCAATAGCCACACACAATCTGATCAAGGTTCAATTGCAGCCCACAATTACCACCTGGGTAGATGTCCTAAAATTTGGTCACAAGGTACCTCGGTCAAAGTGTGACATTTAGATTTTTGACCTCAGAAATTGGTCATGGGTTGGATGCCGTCCAAGAGGTGGGTGCCTCAAGGGGGGACGCACAGAACAATCAGACCTCAACCTTCGACCATTCATGGGTATCTCCCTGCCTTATGGTGTTAGGAACACTTGACTTGGAGGATTTAAAGTTCCCTATTTGACAACTGCTAATGTTTTGAAGATATGAGAACTAGATAACGGGGAGTTATTTGGATGCCTATCCCCAAGATCCTACCTAGACTACAAAATTTATTTTGGCACCTCCTGTGGAGGAAAACATAGTGAGTTTTCAGAAAAAAAATAGACGTGGTTGTTTGAGAGACTGGGGGTGTGAACCAATCTCGTTTAAATTAAGTGGGAGTGGATAGTCTTGTCAAGAAAAGGGTGGGGTGTTTCAGAATCCCTTGGGAGGAAAATTACTTCAGCCTCCATGATTCTAGATGAAACTATGTGAGTGAGTAGTGACTTTGTGTGCGAACAAGTGAAATTGTGCCAGATTTTTAATAAGTTAGGTGTCACCTTGCAGCATGTGGAATTTGTGTGGTCCTTACAAGTCTTGATTACCTAATTTACTAGATGTCGTTGGTACAACCTTGCGGAATTTTAAATTCCCTATAGAACTAGCATGTGGACATATGGGTCCTTACCAATCCTTTAAACTCCCTAATGTGATTTAATCTAAGAAAGATTTAAAATACTATCCTAGATTGTGGTCATGTGAGCATGTATGGGCTCGTTACAATAACCTTTAAACTCCCTTAGTAATGTAAACTAAGAAAGTATCTTAAAAAACTATCCTATCTTTGTAGCATGTGGGCATGTATGGGCCCTTACAAATTTAAGATGTGTTTGAAAAAGAAACTAAGAGGAATTTCGAGGGGGTTGTTGTCCTCTCCTAAAGATTTTGTCTTTAAGGGAGATGAAATCTTTCTTCAATCGTTTTCCTGATTCTCAAAATCGCTCTATGGTGCGAGAGAAGAGAATACTCTATAATTGAAGTTCAATTTATGGTCCCAATGCAAGTGGTTATATATGTGATATAGAATGATTCCAGCTTAACTTCAATCAAAGTAAGCCATCCATGTGGAAAAATGAAAGATAAAAGAGGACAAATATGGATTTTAACCCCCTAAGTGCCTATGTTTTAACTAACCCTTCATGTGGAGAGGTAATCTAAGTGTGGTGCATATTAAAATTTGCATAGAATCAAGTTTAAGAAGGCTATGGGCCTTCAACGTATCACAAAAAACCCTTACAATGTTTGAATTTTTGAATAGATGTGCAGGTTGCAGAGTAGATAGAGGTTCATGTGGCGACAATGCGCAAACCGAAGATGACCTGTTGGCTCAAGTGTGAAGAAGATGATAAGGAACAATGTTCTCTTGGTGCAAGTGCTTGGAAGGCACGATTGTGGGCTAAAAAATCCGCACACTTTTTGTTACATTGCTGGGAAGGAAATTCCGGATGAAATTCTCTTATCTCAACTCTGAATTTAGCTTTTTGTAGGCAGACTTGGGCCGGTTATGGTTCCTGCAAGTTAAGTAAACCAAAAAGAAGTGCTCAAAAATCCCAAATGGGGAGGAAATTGATACCTATCCCCAGTGGAGTCGCCAATCTGTTGTATCCTTTTCGTCACCTAAATGAGCAAAAGAAAGACACTTACAAGTCTAGTTGGGTTAGCTAGATAGGACATAAATGAGTGCAAGAGTTAGGAACATCAAACACAATAAGCAAATAAAAAACTAATCTAAAACAATTAAAGAAACTAAACTAATGTGCATACGAGAAATAGAACAAAAGAAAGACCAATATTCATGCCACCAATGGATAGATTGTATTAGTGGGCAAACACAAAAGAGAAAGGGAGACTTATGGGTCCCCTCTTCCTCCAAGGGAGGGATCTTGAACCCCCACTAATTGAGATCTTCTTACAAATAACAAACTAAAAGGAAATGGTGAAGAAATCCAAAGCTCATTCACTCAAGAGGTGATGTGAATGGCTCAATGAAATGATGCCTATATGCTCCAATGAGGAAAGAGGTTCCTTGCAAGAGAATAGAGGAAGCATAACAATACAAATAGATTCTTGAAAATGTAGTGCACCCGTGGCCTGTTTTTATAGAAAATCTTTGAGGCATTATCCAACTGGTCTTGAGTGTGGACAAGGGGCCCTTTAGGTATTTGACCAACCCCCCACTCGGATTCAGCTCAGATTTGGGGGTCAAATAGACTTGGGAGTTGAACCAGAAGTGGTTGGGAGGCTGACCAGAATCATTAATGTGTCATTCTGAAGTGTGCACATCTTTTTGCGTCCACAGTCACGCATCAGGCACATGTGCGATTTTTCGGCATTTTTGACTAGTGCACGTGCACATGCTTCCTTTGCATTCTGAGTGCATGCTGATTTTTTAGCCAATTGTATAGTTTATGCCTTTTGGAAATTCATTTTTTATACCATGAGTGAACCTATAGGCGTTTGGAGATGCTGGATTCCTGTAACCATTTGTGGATGAAATTTCAGTGATAACACTCCAACTTCCCAATTCTCTAGCTACATCTAGAAGAAGGCTCCAACCCCCTAGTTTCTCAGGCTACAACCTAAAGGAAGCTCCAACTTCTCAATTCTTTGGATACAACTAGAAGGAGGCTACAACCCCCTATGTTCTTTGGCTACAATCGGAAGGTGGCTACAACCACCTTTCCTTGCCCCGTCCAACTACCCTGAGATATAAGTAGAATGAGGGAACCATTGTCACACTATCACTGTGAGATATACTATTGTAAACATGTACTAATCAACCTGTAATCAACATGTACCATAAACAATTGCATCAAACATGCACCAACGTGTATCAAACAACTTGTAATCATCTTGTACCATAAACAAGTGCATCAACCATGCACCAACCTGTACCTCAACCTGTAATCAGCTTTTACCATAAACAAGTGCATCAGCCATGCACCAAACTATACCTCAACCACATACCAATATCACCATCAAAATTTATCTAGCAATACATCACACTATCCATAACCAAATACCATAAACCATTATATCAAACCATGTGCCACAACCTCATTATTATACAACCTCTATCTGTAACATACCTCAACCAAAATCCCTCATGAATTTCATAATCCAAATATGATTTGTAACTCTGTAATAGACCTGGTGTATATGGTCACATACCTAAAAACCTTCCTTAAATTTGACAACAAGAGACTAGCATTTTATCAAACTTTATTTTAGTCTCACATGACTAATTTTATATTAGTCAAAAACCCTAACTTGCAATAATCATAAATATGTACCTATAATGAATAAAGATATGAAAATGGTACACAATGTTCTTCAGTTTCTTTTATGCAATTCCTCCACATTTCACTACTTGGAACCGCTCAGAAAAGTAGTTATAGAAAAAATGGCATACCTTGTTGAATTCTGGCTTACTCTAGAGATAGAACTTGTAGAGAATGTCTCACACATAATATTTGTTGTATAGTGTTATCACATATAGTTTTCAAGAGGCAACAGGTTGTCCGAGTTCATGGTTTGCACAGGAAGCATCAAAGTGTTGCTTTCATACTAGTCCATTTCAGGCTTGAGGTGCAAGCAACAGAAAGTTTTAATCTTTCAAGCAGGTGGGCTCAATTTTCAATGGTGGAGATCCCCTGTGAAGATTGGATTAGCGGCTCACGGGTTTTTAGGAGTCCAAAATTTCCTGAAGTATCGCACCAGAGAAAAAGGTCCAAAGTCCCAAGGCCTGAAGCGAATGCGATCCATCGATCTTAAAGTGGACAGGTGGCAGTTGGTCCCAGTGTTTGGGGAAATACGCTTCAATATTTTTGAAGTGGGAAGTGTGTAAAAATTCCTAAGATCCGAAGCCCAAACTCCCGAAGAAATCGTGGGCCATTGATCTCAAAATCAACAGGGAGTTGTTGATCTTAGCGACAGTGCCTCCTGAAGGCCCGAAATAAGCATGATTCATTGATATTGGAGAGAGCCATGTGTCATCAGATCCATAGCTACGGGTAAATGCACAGAAGGTAAGAAATATTTGAGTTTTGATTTTCTTGGAGCCTGGAGACCCGAAGTGGATATCGGTCATCCAAATATAGAAGACATGCATCATCAAATCCATGACTCTGGGCAAAATACCTTGAAAGCGCATTTTTGAGTTTTGATTCTCCCGGAGCCCGTAGATCTCAGTCGTCGATTTAAGAGGGCATGTCAGTCATTAGTATGGACATCTGGTGCACTCATCAGTCGTGACACCTGGAACCTATTCGACAATGACACATCAACATGGTGCACCAGGATTTTCACGTCGGATCATCCTCCGAGAGGTATTATTGTTCAACGTCAAAAATAACATCCCCCCCTAGGGCATAGTTTGGCAGCTTCTAAAGATGGTAGGTGGTTAAGCTTGGCGGTGGCACAAAATCTGGCAGGTGCACCCCAGATCTCAGCTCGGGACCATATCTATGGCCACAGTCCATTGCGGTGGCACAACATGCTCGGGTGATAATTTTCTTAAGCAGTATTGCAATGGAAACCATGGTAAGGTGAAAGTGCTACATGACAAAAGATCATGGATTGCGGGCCAAAAGCGGTCTGAACCTAAACCGCCTCTGAGCGGCCCCGCAATCACATGTTTATACGGTATCATATCCAAGAGCAACATGTGGTCACTCCTTAAGCATTAACTCTCATTCAATCTCTGAGGAAAAGCAGTTAATGGAGGGTAGATTTCGTGGTTGAAGCCTCAGCTCACCCCATAATGGAAGGTGTGGAGGATCTGGAGCGTTCAGCCTGTGGTACCTTTGCGAGCAAATTTTCCTACAGACCCATGTTGATCTGAGCTCATGTCTGACAAAGGGATACATGCGTAGTCTGACAGAAGACTACTCAGACACAATTCCTTAAATGTAATGATCAGATCACATTCTTGGTGGTGGCGAATTGTTCTAAGTATAAATAGATAGTTTTAATATTTTTTTAGTCATCATTTGGTTGAGCAGAGCTCCTAATTTTGTAATGCTTGTGATACTAGAGTTGTTCTCTAGTTATGTAATCGATTTGAGACTTTCATGTTAATAGAAGTCAACTTACTGTTTCTTTTCATTTTGTCTGTAAAAATTGTTTGAAACACTCGGGTATGGATGATCCAGTCGAGGATCGTTATGTGGTTATAATGGAGGTTTGATTATAGTTGCATCGTGATTGGTTTTACTCATTTCCATGTGTTGTCTTTTCCCTCTTACATTGAATGGCTCGAGCATGGAAGATCCAGTCGAGTTGTTGTAGTTGCAGGATGATGGAGGTTTGATCATTCCGCTGCTATAACTATGTTTCTTGCACCATATTTCAGCGTCTGAGGCTTGGGCTCCAGATTTCTCTTGAGTCCAATCTTCTCCTCCCTGAGATGTTGGAAGGCCTGATGCCCATAGCAGTCTCGTTCACCTATCTCACTAAGTGTTCCCTCTTCTCTCACTTTAACTCAATTTAATGATTGAAGTTAATGTGGCCCTCACTTCCCTGTGCATTTATTGTCCATTTCTCTGTTGAACATCATTCATTATTTTGAGTTTTTTCCATTGACCTCCATCCACATAAAACCAACATCCACCTAAAATCTGGTGGGTACTGGGCTTACCTTCTCTGCAATCAGAGGGTGAATTCTAGTGATAACATATATATATGAAAATGGTACACAACATATTATAGACTGTACTCTAACCAATACTTTTGGTCTTACTAAATTTGGATATGTTATGAATAAGTTATGACATTTTTTCCTGAAACACCTTAGACAACATCATCAAAAGAATTTATACTCCCTTGAATTTCGGCCTTCTTTACTTCACCTTCCCTCTGAAATTTGGCTTAGATATCGTTTTATTACCTCAGCCACTTGTATATATTCAATATGCTCAAGTGTGATTAAAATGAGAGAGTCTTGCCTCTTATTTATACTTTCATCTAGCTTCCTCAAGGGGTTACCTTTTAACCATCTGAACCCACTTTCCTTATTTTAGGGTTAACACACTTCTAACCACTTGTCCACTTAGTATTTTATTCATTAAATTAATAATTTCAATAATTTATTTTGTATCCACTTTGACTTATAGTACACTCATCACTCCACTTTACCTCAAGGGGTTACCTCCTAACCATCTTAAACCACTTTTCTTATTTTATGGCTAACCCACTTCTAACCACTTGTCCACTTAGTAATTTCTCTATTAACTTTATTATTTAAAGAATTTATTTTGTATTCACTTTGACTTATAGTACACTCATAACTTCACTTTATTATTTACCTTCTAAAATCTCTTAAACCACTTTGACTACTTTGACCTTTTGGGGCTTCTAGATGACTCAATAGGGTTCTCCAACTTCACATGGCCATAACTCTCTAACCGTAAGGAGTTATGTGATGTTCCACATACCACTGGAAATGGAATGATATGTACTATCCATATAGAATATTCATACCTACAAATATATCAAAACTCATACCATTATCCATCAAACAAACTTGGGTGCATTACCCAAACCTTTCTCCAACTTAACATGGCCATAACTATCTAACCGTGAGGAGTTATGTGATGTTCCACATACCATCGGAAATGGCATGACATGTACTATCCATGTGTAATAGTATTACCTGGAAATATATAAAAATTCATACCATTATCCATCAAACAAACTTGGGTCCATTACCCAAACCTTTGTGCTATCGGACTTTATTCAAGTGTTGACATCAATGAAAACCAACCCAAATAATCAACACTACCCTTGTTGAAGAAGCTCATCTAAAACCATGATAATCCAATTAGCACAAGTATAAAACAAGAGTAAGATAAGACATCTAATACAATTTGTCTAAATGATTAAATTGGCTTTGTTATGACACAACCATACAACACAAATGGGAAGTGAAAAGGAATAAAGTGAAATAAGGACATAAATACATCATCCATTAATTACATCCAATAAATAACAAACAAGCTTGCAGTCCATATAAGTTGATTGTAATTTCCATATTGTTTGAATTTAATACCAAAATATATTTGCATATGTTCATCATCACACCAATCTTCATGAATAATCCCCAAATCTCTTCACATCTTTTAATTATGTTATTTTATCATGTTGATCACATCCAAGAGTACCCTTTTCATATGCATATTTTATTATATAGACAATATTGAAATGGAGGAAGGAAATAAATGATAGGTATTTTTAGGAAATAACTTATAAAAAGTGAGATTGATGAGAGGAACTAAATCTATATAATAAATAAGACTTCCTGTTAAAGATTTTTCACAATATGTCAACCAACATGTCTTTATTGCCTCTATCTCAGTTAAATAAACAATCAAGCATTCCAGGAATGCTTCCAAGCCAAAACTAATCATTCATAATTGTTGTAACATAACCTTTGCTTTTGATTATACATTCAAACTATGCATATTTTCACCTTAATTACATAGACAGGGTGAAAATGAGAACATGAAATAAATGTATGGGATTAGAGGGAATATCTTGCGTAAAGTGAAATCAAAGAAGGGTTAATGAGTCTACGAAATCATCCCTTTTCCTTTGAAAATTTCTTCTACAAAAATATTATATGGAAATTGATAGCATCAATCATATGCATGCTAGCATAGATCTTTATAGCCTTATCTATCCAACATATACATTCATGAAAATATCCTTATTAAATTGAAATCCATTGATACATGTATTTTTTCCATCATCCCCTATTCAAAGGTCATAACTCATATCACTCATGGTCTAATTATTTATAAACCTTCTATGAAATATGGATTGTTGTTGTCAATTATAAAATGAAAGATTATTGTATACTTGAACAAAGCCTAACAATATCAGTGTCAAGACTTAGTAGTAGTCATATCAACCAAAATCCCTCAATGAGTCATTGAAAGTTGCAAATGAAATCTCAGCTCGAACAACAGTGAAAACCATATACTTGAGAATGAGTTTGAATCTGATAATCTTCTATCCATAGAGAATGGTTTTGAAACCCGTAGTTTTGATATGAGATTCCAATATTGGAAACAAATGGTCAATAAACATTGACTCAAAACCAAAACATTCACAGTCCTATTTATGAAAAAACTTCAAACGCATAAACTCATTTCAGAACATAAATTTGAGTGAAACCCATGAACATGCAACTATTCATACTAAAGGGTTTGATTATGGGTTCTCTTCTTTTAAATAAAAACTATTTTACAAACCCAAAATCAAAACTATGGACTCCATTAGTGCAGATATATCATTGTGTTTTAACCCCTTTCCAACACTGACCAACTGACATATAATCCATGACTAGAATCAAGGAAGGGTAACAAACAAATATTGGAGTGACCAAAATAGTTAAAACCATAAAGAGAGATCAATCTCGAGCTTCAAATACAATAAAAAAGGGATTGTTGAATATTTATTCTTTTCGTAAAATGTTATGGAAAATGCGATTATGGAGAAAAAAGACGGAGCTACCATTAACTTTCTGCAAAAAAATATTTTTTCTTTTCCTTTTAAGAAACATTTTTAAGAAATAGTATAGAGAGGGTAGAAGAGACATTTATATACACATGAATGTCAAAAAATCCAAAATTAACCATTTAAGTGACAAATTTGTTGTAAAATGTGTGAAATGAACTGATATTCCATACCTTTGCAAAATGACGCCTTTTAAACTAGGGTTAAAGACTGAGTCTGTTATCAAAACTGTCAAGCGCAAGGGTTTACACCAATAGAGCTTAGAGCTTGTTTACTCCACTTCCAAAAAAATAAATGACCATAATTCAAGGCAATGCAAGAGTAATGGAGCACAGGACTGTGGAGTAATTACCCATGTCTCATCACTTTGAATGCATGACCAACTCACAATGTATCCAATTCATCAAACAATGAAAAATATGCCAAATCATGGATCATAAGCCCTCGTAGTATGCAAAATCACCATTATATCAAATCAAATAAATCTCAAGCCCAGTGCTCATAACTCCCAATCAATCCATATTAACAACAATATACCACATGCAATATATTTCGAAATATTCAACCATTTAACATATGCAATGTAACAATGTAACAACAAGGGTATAGCATATGTGAGCCCAAAGTGTTAGCTCTCAACCATATATTGAATTCATATACCATGTTTTGAGCTCTTGTATATGAGTCTTTCACTTGTATTAACACCTTTAAAAAAAACTTAAACTCCAATTAAAAACATGTGTTGTAAATTATACCAATCTTTCAATCCAGACTCAAAGTGTGATTAAACTATGATGTTATATTAATAGAACCAATACTTTTGTTTATGTGCAACCAAAACCAAGATACACATATGGCTTTTAATGATGTTTTATCCCAAATCATAGCATAGCATATAACTTGAAATTGTCATTTTTTCATAACTTTGTATAGCAATGATACTTGCATAACTCAATGTTCATGTGTTGCTCATAATTACCTTTGAATGTTATGAATAAAAATGCTTTGGAAACCATCAAAAACTTTCATGATGTTGATTCTTTATTTGCATCCTGTTGGAAGCCAACCCATTTTTTTGATTACTCTCAAAAAGCTGCCTACACCCCTTGTCGTATTACGACAAATCATTGTCGCATTGTGCTTTTAAACATTTCGTCTCATTTTGTGCGACAATT
>JZKD02S1672718.1:164464-181415 GCA_000966675.3 Picea glauca
AACTTGGAGCGTTTCCAGGTTAATTAGTTAGATGTTTATTGCTTTGATTAATTAGTAGTTTAGTTAGATTTAGATTAGATTATTTAATTTCAGTTGGCTTTCTTTCTGTTTTATAGATACAAAAAGACAAAAATAGATCCTTGGCTGTCTTAGGGCAGCGAACACATGAGTTTTGCAGGTTTTAATCAAATCTGTAATTTGTCCATATTGTATATTTGTGAATAAAGAATGATCATAGCTGATAATTAAGTAGTTGATTTGAGTTCTTATAATCATAGTTAGTATCTTGTAAATATATAATAGTTAGTAGTTTATAGTTAGATTAGTATAGTTTAGTTAAGTTTGTTTTATTAGTTTCTAGTTTCCTTAGTTTAGATTTTTTAGCTCAGATCACTTTCTCTTTGGTTTCCTTACGAGACCTTAGAGCGGCCAACGGAGCCGTTAAACTCGTCAGGGTGGTCCATACCAAACGGCTTGGGTTATTTAGACAACCCCGGACCGGTTCCACTCTCCCAGTTGACGGATGGACTGTTTCGCCCGTCAACTCATCCAAAACAATATGCAAGTGAACCTTCAAAAATATATCATATGCATAGCCATGAACCAATGATTGCAGAGGGAAAAACTGAAAAAGTATTATGCTGAATAAAATCTTTTAGAAGACCAACTTTTGTATTTTCTCTTTGGGGACCCCAACTATAGTTTTATAGTATAGATAATCATAGGCTTCGTCGTATTTTGCAAGATTTATATAGGTGAATTTTTTTTGAGTCAACCTCTGGTGACTCCACGGGGAAATTTGTTTATAGTAGATTTAGAAATCAGAATTTCTATTTGTTGTTTTGAAGGTGAAAGTTAAATTTGTTGATGTTTTCTCTTTCTCAAAAGATTTATGAATTTTTTTTTATATTCTCTTGAAAGTATTCACTCATGGAGACTCAGTTTGACTAAGACTACAATTATTCTCTTTCTTTCTTATGTTTCTTTTCATCCAACCCTTCAACTCACATCTTGAGATAACCATGTTGGCCTTGAAGCTTGGTTTACTAAAACATAACATGTTTGAAAGTAGACATACTTTGACATAAAATAATTTACTTGTGATCTAATTCCCTACCACAGACAATCAATTTTGAATGATCATGACCAAGAGAACCATTTCTATTTGTGACAACGACATTTTAGTGCTTCGATTTTTTGTAGGAGTCCATAGGAAATTTCAAGACTAGTTCTGCACATATTGTGTTTGTGTCTCACAAGTTTACTTACCCGGGTTGATAATAAATGCTGAGGAATCTAGACTGCTATATCATCCCTACAAGGACCTAACCAAAGTTTCTAAAATTTGGAATGCTTACCTCTGTCTACATGAGAAGAAACCCAAGTTACTGTTTTTTCATTAGCTACAAAAGTAGTGTTGGATTACTGAGAGGGGGGGTGAATCAATACTAGAGAAATTTAATCATTTTTAACCATATAATGAAAGTGTTATATCATTGTAGCATTATCATCCAATAATTGTAGAGTAAATAAACAATGAACAAATGAGAAATCGTGCACATACATAGTACACCAGTGTTTTTACGTGGAAACCCAAAGCGAGAGAAAACCACAGATTGTTTTTTCTTATATGACTTGAAGAATTACATTCATTGGAAGCACCAACTTCCTTTTTTTCCAGCCACAATTGGAAGGAGGCTCCGATCCCCTAGTTTCTCAGGCTACAACTTGAGGGAAGCTCCAAATCCCCAATTCTCTGGCTACAACCAGAAGGAGGCTACAACCCCCTATGATCTCTGGCTACAACTAGAAGGTGGCTACAACCGCCTATCCTTTCCTCATACAACTTCCCTGAAATATAAATGTCAAATGTATACAACATGTGACTACCACTGAATCAACCACTGCCACTTTCAACCTGTACCAATAACATGTAACAACATGTACCAATCAACTTGCACCAAACAACGTGTACCAATAACCTGAACCAACATGTACCATGCATCAACCATGAATCAACCTTGACTCATCAAGATGTACCAACATCATCAAATATACACCTTATGTATGTGCCAACTCATCAACTATACACCTCATGTATGTGCCAACTCATCAACTACTTGTCTCAACCATGTACCCAACATGTACCTCAACCATATACCAAAGACATGCACCAATATAACCATCAAAAGTTATCTAACAATTCATCACTCTATCCATAAACCAAATACCATAAACCCTTACATCAAACCATGTGCCACAACCTCATTGTTATGTGGCCTCAAGCTAAACCAACAACTTCAGCAACACATCACAACCAAAATAAATACCCATATGCCAAATACCAACAACAAAATACCAATTGTATCCCTCAACAAATATGATATATGCAACAACACTGAACATCCAATACCATCTCAAGAGATAAACCCTAGCTCACAAAACATAACTCAAATAATATGTGCCATATCTCTCATAAATATACCCCATCCATGTTGTTGTCGTGATTTTTCTGCCGTGATTTTTCTGCCAAACTTTTTGTGTCGCGATTTGTTTTCTATGATTTTTCTGTCGCACTTTTTCTGCCGTGATTTTTCTACCACACTTTTTCTGCTGCGATTTTTCTGCCGCAATTTTTTTGTTGCACTTTTTCTGCCGCGATTTTTTCTGTCGCACTTTTTCTTCCGCATTTTTCCTGCTGCACTTTTCTCTATCAATAATACCTGCCCAAATAACCTTTCAAAAAATAGATATTCAATGATATTCAATAAGTTCAAGTGTGATTAAATGAGAGAGACTTGTCTCTTATTTATACTTTCATGTAGCATCCCACTTTCCTTATTTTAGAGAGTTCTCCATTAACTTTATTATTTAAATAATTTCTTTTGTAAACACTTTGACTACTTTGACCTTTTGGGGCTTCTAGATGACTCATGAGGGTTCTCCAAATTCATGTGGCCATAACTATCTAACCGTGAGGAGTTATGTGACATTCCAAATACCACCGGAAATGGCATGACATGTACTATCCATATAGAATAGTATTACCTACAAATATATCAAAACTCATACCATTATCTATCAAACAAACTTGGGTCCATTACCCAAACCTTTGTGCTAACAAAATTCACTACCGAACTTTCTTCCAGGGTTGACATCAATGAAAACCAACCTAATTAATCAATAATATCCCCCTTTGGCATTGATGGCAACACTCTGATGCAATATTGAAGTCATGTCATGCAATACTGAAGTCATATCACTCATTCTCCCCCTGTGACCATCACTCCCCCTAGAACCATGCCTCTGTGCTCTGCATCTGATAAATATCTCCCCCTTTATTATCAATGGAAAAGGTATCTTTCAATTCAGGGATGCTCCCCCTCATTGAATTGTCCTTGGGGATACTCCCCGTGACTGAAATCTTCCTGAAACTGATCTTCTGACCTGAAATTTCCTCTTTATGGTGATTCCTCGTGTAAATCTAATACATATAATATAAGCATTCAAAATAATTCATTTTGGATTAGAAATTAATCTAGTCTCTAGCAAAGACACTCAAAGGCTTCCCGTGGAAGCAGTTTTGTAAAGATGTTTTTCACTTGTTCTTTTGTGCCCACATATTCAACTCTAATGTTCTTCTCTGCAACTTGTTCCCGTAGAAAGTGATACTTGATTGGAATGTGATTCGTCTTGGAGTGAATCATCGGGTTCTTTGAGATACTGATGGCGCTTGTATTATCACAATAGATTGGAATGTGCTTCGTCTTAGAGTGCATCATCGGGTTCTTTGAGATACTGATGGTGCTTGTATTATCACAATAGATTGGAATGGGTTCATCATACTCAACCTGTATATCTGTTAGAGTTTGTTTCCTCCATAGAACCTGTGTACAACATGTTGTTGTTGCAATATACTATGCCTCGGCTGTAGATAAGGATATTGATGATTGTTTCTTTCTTATCCATGATACTAAAAAATCACCCAAGTAGAATTTTTATCCACTGGTGCTTCATCGGTCATCAATGCAACCTACCCAATCTGCATCTGTGTAGGCAATAAGTGATCGATCCTTTCTTTTTGGATACCATAATCCAAACTCTTTTGTTCCTTTGAGATATGTGAAAATCATCTTCACTACTAATACATGTGATTCATTGGGTGTTGCTTGAAATCGTGCCACCTTTCCAACTACCTACATTACATCTAGTCTAGATGCTATCACATATAGTAAGCTAGCAATCATTGACCTGTATTTCCTTTGGTCTATAGACTTTGAATCGTCATATTTTCTCAACTTGTAATTGGTTTGCAATCTTCCATTATGAACCTCTTTAGCATTTCTCTGATATACTTAGTTTGAGAAATAAAAATTCCTTGGTTCCTTTGACATATCTGACGACCCAGAAAGAAGAATATTTCTCCAAGTAATGACATTTCAAATTCATTTTGCATATCCTTTGCAAATTTATGGCTTAGCTTGTCATCAGTACTTCCAAAAGTAATATCATCAACATAAACTTCAATTAACAAAATACTATCTTGAGTTACCTTGATGTAGAGGTTGTTGTATGCACTTCCTTTTCCGAACCCTGCCTGTTGTATATGTTTATCTTGTCTAGAGTACCATTCTCTAGGAGCTTGTTTTATACCATACAAGACCTTCTTCCATTTACACACATAATCTGCATTCTCTGACAACTAAAATCATTCTGGTTGTTCAATGTAGACTTATTCTTCAAGTTCCTCATTTAGAAAAGTTGATTTCACGTCCATCTGATACACTTTAATATTCTTAGAGAATGCATAAGCTAGGAGCAATTGGATTACTTCCATTCTGGTAGCTAGAGAAAATGTCTCTTCAAAGTCGATTCCTTCAACCTGTATGTATCCTTTACATACCAATCTAGCTTTGTTCCTTGTAACCTATCCATCTTCATTCAATTTATTTCTGAATACCCACTTTGTGCCAATCACATTATTATTCTTTGGTCTTAGAACCAATTACCAAGTGTCATTCTTCTCTACTTGATCCAATTCTTCATCCATGGCCTTATTCCAAAATTCATCCTTACTGGCATGTTTAAAATTTTTTGGTTCGATCGTAGATGAGAGTGCTAGGTGTGTTTGTTTTGGTGAACGGATTCTTCTTCTAGTCTCAACTCCTGCATCTTTGTTTCCAATAATATGATCTGAAGGATGATTCTTCTGTACTTGTTTGCTAGGTGTATTTGGAGGCACTTGCTAAACTTTTTCTTCTACTTTTGTATGATCCTCTTCATCTTCCTCTTCTACTTCTTCTTCATCTTCGGCTTCTTTTTCGTAAATTTGTTCCATTGATTCATTTTCTTCTTCATTTAATTTGTGTCCACCTGTTTCATCAATTGTTACATTGATGCTTTCCACAACTTTGTTCAACCTCAAATTGTAACACTTGTATGCTTTCCTTGTACTTGAGTAACCAACAAGTACTCTTTTTTCCACACAAGAGTCAAAATTTCCCATTCTTCCATCTTCTCTTTTGATGTAGCATTTTCTTCCAAATACTCTGAAGTTCTTCACATTTGTTGGTCTTCCTTTCCATAGCTCGTAGGGAGTTTTTTTAGTGTCGTTTCTGAGCATTAATCTGTTTTGAATGTGAACCATTGTATGAAATGCATGTGTCCAAAAGATATATGTCAATTTGGAATCCATTAACATTGTTTGAGCCATTTCTTGTACTCTCTTGTTCTTTCTTTCAACAACTCCATTTTTTTGAGGTGTCCTAGCAACGAAGAATTTCCTTTTTATTTCATGTCTACTGTAGTAGTCCATAAATCCCTTTGAAGTGAACTCCTCCATTATCAGATCTCAAACATTTGATTTTTGAATCCATTTCATTTTCAACCATTTCCTTGTAGACCTTGAAGTTTTCAAAAGCTTCTGACTTATTCTTGAGAAAGAAAACTACAGTCATTCTTGTATAATCATCAACTAATAACATAAAGTATTTCTCACCTTTTAAACCCTTTGTTGTAGTTGGTCCAACTAGATCAATATGCACAATTTTCAGTGGTCTTGTCATTGAATATTCTTTTGATTTAAACATGGTCTTTGTTTTCTTTCCTTGTTGACAATGCTTGCATAAAGTGTTGGTTGGTTTCGTAATCTGGGGCATTTCTCTAACTGCTTCCTTTTTTCTAACTTTGACAAGGTTATCAAATTGTATGTGACCCATTCTTCCGTCCCATAGGAAACTTTCATCTTCTTTTCCTAGACAAGACTTTTCATTTCCAATTTCACTTAGTACATATATGTTGCTTGAAGTTCTTGCAGTTGTTGCAATCAATTTTCATGAACCTTCTTTTCTTATCTTGCACTTTTGCGAATCGAAAGTAACTTTATGACCTTGGTCACACATTTGACTCACACTTGGAAGATTATGTTTCATATTATCTACTAGTAGTACATTTTCTGCCTTGGTATTCTTGTTTCCAATTCTGACAGTTCATTTTCCAATGATTTTAGTTGAATTGTCATTTCCGAAAGAGATTGATCCATCTCTTTCCTTTCTTAATGTAAGAAACATGTCTTTATCACCTGTCATGTGTTTTGAACAACCACTGTCAACATACCAACCACGTTTATTCTTCTTATCTTGTAGAGAGAGTGTGCATTCTTCATTGCTATATTGATTTTGCTTTCTTATCCATGTTCTCTTATGAGGTTCTTATCTATGATTGTTGTTGTTCTGTTGTCGTTCTCTAGGAGGAATTATCATTCTACAATCGTTGGCCATGTGTACAAAGTTGTTACACTTGTATCATTCCACTTTAGTGCTCAATGATTCAAACATGTTGTAACTTCTTCTCTCTGTTTCACTAGGCCTTCTTGGATAACCCTTTTGTGTATGACTTTCAAAGTTTTTTATGTTCCTATTGTTAGCTCTGCAATTCATAGCTTTATATCCAAAATTATTACATGCATAACATAAACCAAAAAGGACAGTTTGATACTTGGGAGTTGAATATCTTCTTAAAGGAGTTTCTCTTATGGATCCTTCTTCTTCATGAGGCCTATCTGTCGGTTGTTGATTCTGAAATCTGAATCTTCTCTGTGGAGGAGTGTCCCTATAATATTCCTTGTACATCTTCCTATCCCCTTTGATTGTTTCTGCATATATTTTTGGATATGTTTCTTTCTCTGTCGTTTTGGAGCTTGATCCCTTTTCTTTCTGATTGCATCCAAGTCCAAACTTGTCATGATGAATGTTTTGACTGTTGATAATGTCATCCAAAATTTTTGAGTTGTTCAACATATTTTTCTTTTGATGATCCTTTCTTAATGTGACAATCTTTGCTTCCAAATTTCAAATGATCCTATCTCTTTCTTCTAGTTTTTCTTTGAGTGCTTCTTCAACTCTTTTATCTTCTTCTATTTGAACTTTCAAATTTGTGATCATTTGTTCTAGCTCCCGAGTGTCTTCTTTCTTGTCTAGTTCCTCTTGTAGCTTCTTTTTTTTCTTCTTTTCTCTTCTTATAACTTCTATGACACACAAAAATTATTCTCGGTAGTCAAATTTTGCCTCTTCATACTCTTCTTCGGCCTCTTCATATTCTTCTTCAGTGTCTTCTTTATCAGATTCTGGTACTGCCATGAAGAACTATTTCTTTCTCACTGTCACTTATTTCATCTTCATCTGATGATGAGATGTTGTCTTTGGTGCATAAGATTTTCTTGACAACTTTCTTTGTGGTTCTTTTTCTTTTATATGTTTGTTTTCTATTTTAGTAATCTTCATCATTCCTATTCTTTTTCTTAAGAGAACATTTGTTAGCAAAATGACTAATATCATCACAATTAAAACAAACCAAAGGAAACTTACCCATATATATGTCGTTGGTTCCCTTCTTCAATCTTCTGACAAAGTTGGTCATTTCTTCATCATCTTCCAAGATGTCACTGTTGTTGATATGTTCTTTTTCATTTTGCTTTCCCTTTTTCTTTGACCTTTTGGATGCTTTGAAAGTTGTTTCTTTTATATCTGTATTTTCTTGTTCAGTTCTCATTTCATATGTTGTGAAGATTCCATGTAGTTTGTCCATGATTATTGAGTCTAGATCTTCTCTTTCTTCTAGTGCTGATATCTTAGGATCAAATCTCATAGGGATAGATCTTAGTACCTTTTGAACAATTATATATTCTTTAATTTCTTCTCCCAATCCTATGATTTCATTTACTTTTTCATCGACTCATAAGAATTAAGCTGCAATATACTCATCTTCCTTCATCTTTAGTTGTTTGAACTGGCCTCTGTAAGTTTGAAGTTTTGTTGCTTTGACTTTTGAATCTCCTTCATAAATATTTTGAAGCTTGTCCCAAATCTCTTTAACGGATTTGCAATGTATAACTTTGGTGTAAACTGATTCAAAAATACCATTCAGAAGTGCATTTGTGACTTTGGAATTATTTTGCCTGAACTTTATTGTTCTTTCATTTGTTGGCAGAACTGTTGGTTCTTTGTATCCATCTACAACTGATTTCCAAATTTTAAATCCATGTGCCTGTATATATGTTTTCATCCTTGTTGGCCCTTGACAAGTTTTGATGAAACATTGGTCCTGTTTGACCACTTTTGGGACTTTGACAGGCTGGTTGAAGGTGGAGTGCCCAGAAAGAGCTCAGATCACGAGATCTCACTTGTTTTGCGGGCTTGTGGACCCAACAAAGGGTTTACTAGGGTTTATGTAACGGGTTATGGGATGTTCGCCCATGCGTTTACCCATGGTTAGGCCCTTTTGTAAATGTATAAATAAGTAGTTAAGCGATGTAAGAAGCCTGGCTGGTGGGCTATGTGCACAATATGTTGTAAGTGTTAATGTTGGCTTAGTGAAAAAGGTTGTAAGTTGCTTTGTGCAGATAGACTATGTAAAGTAAGGCTTTGTGCTACTAAGGAGTTGGCTATGTGCTTTGACTTGATTTTGGGAAGGAGGATCTAGCGCATTGCATGCAGATATCCTATGCTCTACGGAGTTTGGCTCTGTGGCTTTGTGCACATGAGAAAATGAATGTAAGAAGATTGAAGACTAATAAAGAAGAAGAAGTCATTGGTGGACGTATCCCCACACTGGGGTGAACCACGTATATCATGTGTCTTGATGTGCTCTGTGTGATGTGAATTATGTTGTTTATCTACTTAGTGTTGTTGTTATAATGTATGATGAATGCATCTGATGTTGTTTCTTAGTGCTTAATGATATTAAAGATAAATTAATGCTAGATCTGAGCTAATGTTATGCGCTAAGTGATTGTAAGTGATTGATCTTGATTGTTACTGTGTTGATCTATAATAAGGGTTAATCTGCGATGTGAATGAGACTCATGAACTAAGACTTATTGTTGTCTAAGTGCCCTGTTGAGTGTTGTAATCACAAATATGTTTCCCAACTTGGTTGTAGACACCTGAGTCCTGCAACCCCCCCTTCCTCTACTCTGGGTGAGACTTCATCTGCTTCACAGGTGTTGCCGAAAGGGCCAATAGTTAAGGTTTTGTTGGTGTGTTGTTGAAGCATTGAACCCTAGGTATGCACCTGTGCCAACAAATGGTTTCGTTGTCAGGACTGAAACTGTGATTGTTGGGAACTAAAGAAAAGAGAAAGCTATGTGCGTAGATCTGTTATTGTAGTGCGCAGTATTCTAATTGACTTGCGAAGCTCTATGCTAAGAAAGAAATCAGTTCTGAAGAAAAGAGGTAAGATCTTAAATCTTTGTGCTCTTGTAATGGTAAGATAAGTGGAATATTTTGCTCATAAAGCATGAATCTATGTATGTTTGATAGGTTTTGTCCTAGTCTGAATGGTAGGGCATAGTTAGAAGAAAGAATAGATCTGAATAGATTTGACAGAAATAGAGAAATATATGTTATTCATATGCATAAAAATAGATTTTGGACTAATAAGTGGAGGCAAAAACCTAGAAATAATTTTTGCAGATTGCAGATCCAACAATGTGATCCCAGTGCACAGTACAAAAAAGGTTGGAGCTCATTTAAAATAAAGAGAGGATTGACCCTGTGTTATAATTGTAGAAGACCAGGACATCTTGCTAAGAAATTCCCTAGTACATGTCCTATTTGTCTTTATTGTAAAGTTATTGGTCATGAGGTTGAGGATTTCCCAAGGATGATTGCTAAAGTTGAAAAGATGAACATGAGACAAGAAAACTATAAAGAAGGTCAAGAGACTAAGGATATGTTAGAGAATAAAAAAGAGAAGGAATAAGAGAAAGATCAGACTATGTTAGTACAGTTAAAAGAAGTAATGGATGACCACAAGGACGTCAGTTTGTCAGAGATTTTGAAAGATAAATAGCGCATAGTTACAAGAATAGAAGACTTCGACATAGATTGTGTATTGGATGAAGAAACACACGTGAATATTATGCCAGAAATCACTTGGGGAATTTTGGGAAAGCTTGCTATGGTACCTTCATTAGGAAGGTTAGGATTGTTTGAAGGCAAGATGATAACCCTATGTGGAAGAGTTACTAATATACCTATGATTTCTCATGAAACATTGATAGAAAAAAAACTTTGAAGTTATTAGGTTTGTTGAGAACATCACCCCTTTTCCACTTTTATTAGGAAAGACTTGGATTGAGAAGGATCAGATCAGAAGGAAAGCAGAGGAGGAAGCTACAGAATAGAAAAAACAAGAACTAAGGGACTTCATAACCAGAAAAATAGAGTGACTAGTAGAAGAACAAGAGGATAAGTCGAAGAAACAGAGGGCCGAAGAATTAGCTTCCAAAGTTGAAAGAAAATAGGAAGCCTTAAAGAGCATCTCCGTGCAAGAAAGAAGTATAGCCACCCTAGAACTAGTAAGAGAAGGGACATTAACCTCAGAATCTATAAGAGCACATCAGCAGTGCGAAGTCCTTTCACCAGGAGATAATAAGAATACAAATGGGAATAAGATTCCATAAATTGTTAGAGAATCTCATATCACGGGAAAGAAGGCCAGGAATCTCAATAAGAAGAGAGTTAAGTTGTAGGAAGCTAGAGAAAATAGAAGAAAGACTTTACAGGAGGCATATCTACAAAACTTAAACCTCATCGAAATAAAAGAACCACACAGAATGGGACTTTGCCATGGCGAAGCTATATGACTGTTGGAGGTGCCCCGACCGTTAGAATAACGCCCCAAAACGGCTAGAAAATGGAGATATGAGTGAATGGACTGTTGAGACTGTGCCATAATAGACGTATTCACATTGATGGATGAATTCCTACACATTGGAGGAATCTATTATGACGTTTTTTTATTTAACCCATCAGACGTTGCATTGGGACCACTTTTTACCACCCTTGAATATCCAAGCTAACATAGAATCCATTGTATCACGCTGTGCTTTCTAGACCTCACCATCTATTTGTTTACCTCACTTTTTCGTTCGCCTACCCAATCTATTTGATTACAAGTGTGAATGTCGGTTGAACCTAGCGTGTTAGAGAAGTCTGTGGAGGAGATTCTTGTGGAGCTCATGGCTTAGAGAGTTATGTTTGTAGGAATACAGGTGTCGTCGACTGGTGGACTGCAAGCATCCCCCTCGACTGGATGTCTTTCTAGCCGTGCTACTAAGAATCAAAGCAGGCACCACGATGATCTGGTTAATGCGAAGAAGATCCTATCGGTCTTGCAAGATTTTATATCACCTTTGGCTGGCACAGTTAACTGTGAAAGTATCCCACGTGAATTTGAGTACACATTGATCACTGCATACATCCTGAAGGGGATACATGTAGTTGGACCCCAATTAGGAAAGATCCCAGCTCTGAAGAACATCAAATTTAATCTCAGTGACAAAAATAACTATGCCATGCTCGCGCCCCATAGGTATCTGATGAAGACAACTCGGAAGAATTTGCGCATTGTCTCCTAGCCATGGATTAAGGAGTTGTGCAGTCCATGATCCTGAATGTAATGAAGATCCCTCACTTTGGCCAACATCAAGAGGTTAATGCTTATGTTAAACTCCTCTTGTCATGCTACCATGGAGGATATCTATGGCTCGACATATGCGTTACTGTGGATCCAACGTCGATCCACTTAATTACAGGACTGAGCATGTAGGGACCGGACCCTCAACAGTTCTACCCAGGGAAGACTTCAGATCATTCCATGACACAATGCATAAAGGAGGATTATGGAAATGTAGAAAAGGGAAAGTGAGGCTACAAGGTAGCCTCTATCTAGGATGGCGCAGTACGCCTTGCTTGCCAACTTATAGATGGAAAGCTCGTTAGAAAGAACCATCTGACATAGGTTAATGGGTTTGTAGTGGACCTCGCTGGAAAGTGCGTAGAGGGTATGCAAATGAACTAAGTGATTTACCTCGTCAACGAGCTCGAAAAAGACTGTCGTGAAGTGCCCGATCAAGGGTATGAGTTCCATTTCAGCTGGTTACTTGTATTAATCACATTTGTCACTTGGAAAATGCTGGAAGAAGCAACATTTCTAGAAGTTGATCCATTGGAGTCGTTGGCCGTGATTTGCTCCACCTTGTGGTATACAAATGATATGTCGAAGCAGTGGAAGTTAAACATTGTGTTCCATGCCTACTACTAGCAGCTAAAGCATGTTATTGAGGCATTCCCATGCATGACACCGAACATATTTCACTAGTACATACCACTAGCAAAGTTTCATGCATATCGACACTTTATCTATATCACTACGCGCAGGGATGAGGGCAAGGAGGAGTTGCAGTCCTATTATTAACTGACCGATGAAGTTATGGAGGAGATCACCAAATAATGGCTGGTAGAGTTCCTTATACCAGTTGACGATGCAGAAGTATCTAATCCCGACATCATTGGAAGCCCCTTGGTCACCCGGGTCGAGCATGTCGGGTAGAGCAGCGCGAAGAAAAATAAGAAAAAGGAGAAAGTGAAGAACATAGAGACTGATGAGGAGAACACCGCCTCGGAGGACAATGGGCCTGACTCACCCACAGGAGGAGGAGGAGACAAAGTAAATCAAGAAGAAGGAGAAAAGCAAGGAAAACATGAAGTTACACTGCCGAAACATCGAATAAAAGGAAGGTTTTTCCAAAGAAACCCTTGGCAAGAAAGAAGACGTGCTCCAATAAGCCCAATATGAAGTCCATACTCACAGAAGATGATGTCGATATAATCATCGCAGTCATGGAGGATTCTTCAGAGGATATCTTGCAGTGATATGGAGCAAAGTAGGAGATGTTGTATGAAAGAATCGAGAAGGAGTTGAAGGAGATACAACAAGCCATCCATTCGAGCCACGCAGTACCTACTATGCCTTCTTCGTCGAATATTGAAGAATCAGGGGACGAGCCCACCCAATTACGAAGACTACCAGATGCAAAAGAAGCTTGATTGCATTGAGCCCAAGAAGAAAAGGAACATGCTACAGAATCCTTGAAGCAAGAAAAGGAGGATGTCTTAGAGCAACTTAGAGTTGCGTAGTCCTACGTAACCACCTACGAGAAGGAGAAAGATGAAATTTGAGCGATGTTCGAGGAGGACAAAGCAAAGATCTAGAAATAAAAATACAATTTTCTCTCAGAGTAGACTACGATCAAAGAAGTGGTGACTAAATCATTTTTCTCTGTGTCGGGCTTGGCACAGGAGGAACCAAAGTCAGTCGAGATGCAAGTGGGGAAGCTCGTTGAGGCCATTCATTAGCTTCAAGCACGGGTAACGGATTTGGAGCTTCAAGCAGTACCTAGCACTCCATAGGAAGTACACGACCAAAGGGAAGAAGCAACTAAGAGCTTCATTGGAAGAATCAAGGTCCTCGCCTTAGAATGTAAGCAGTTGAGTGATCGAAGTGTGCAAACCTATGAATGCCTTGCAGAAGATCCAGAGCTAAGGAAATCAAAAGCGCAACTCTAGGAGGCATAGTAGAAGACATCCATTATGCAAACACATATGAAGCTACTCATTGTGATCGAGTGAATGAAGAGATCACAAGAGTAGTGTGTAGTCCAACAACAAATTACTGCCATCTAGATCATAGTCATGGAAGTTACACAGAGACTACATCCGGTGCAGGATGAAGCCTGCATGATTTTTTAAGAGATTGAAGGACAAGGCTCGCAGCTGGACCAAATGGTTATGACAATGGAACAATGCCTAGAAGGGCTTGTTACAGAGAAATTGATTTAGGAGTTCACTGAGCAGGAGGCTCTGGCAAAGAAAAAAGTTGAGGTAGCTCGATCTAAGCTCAAGACCTTTGAAGGAGCGTTGCCAAAATCTGAGTGAATCAAGATGAGTCACAGGTGAGTGTTGGGGGCATGTTGTCCCTTGACAAAGTTTTGAGGAAACATTGGTCATGTTTGACCACTTTTGGGACTTCAACAGGCTGGTCGAAGGTGGAGCGCCCAGGCAGAGTTGAGATCATGGGATCTGACTTGGTTTGTGGGCTTGTGGACGCAACAAAGGGTTTACTAGGGTTTATGTAATGGGTTATGGGATGTCATCCCATGGGTTTACCCATGATTAAGCCCTTTTGTAAATGTATAAATAAGTAGCTAATCTATGTAAGAAACCTGGTTGGTGGGCTATGTGCACAATATGTTGTAAGTGTTAATGTTGGCTTAATGCAGAAGGTTGTAAGTTGCTTTGTCCAAACAGACTGTGTAAAGTAAGGCTATGTGCTACTAAGGAGTTGGCTTTGTGCCTTGACCTGAGTTTGGGAAGGAGGATCTGGCACGCTGCATGAAGATATCGTGTCCTCTACGGAGTTTGGCTCTGTGGCTTTGTGCACAAAAGCAGATGAATGTAAGAAGATTGAAGACTAATAAAGAAGAAGAAGTTGTTGGTGGATGTAGCCCCACACTGGGGTGAACCACATATATTCTGTGATCCGAAATCGGATTCAGAAGCATGTCAGGGCTTGAAAAATGCTCAAAAATTAAAGTGCTCGGAATCCGACGAAACCAACACCATTACGTCCGTCTCATCTTCCTGATTCCGGTGGTATATTTACTTTGTCAAACGGAGTCCATATGGATAAGATATCGCATTCTGTCCGCCAAGCCAAACATGCAAAAATTTTGGGATGCTGACTGTACCTGTCCGTACAGGACACGTGTCAGTCCATACAGTGACACGTGGTAGGTTCCATACAGGACATGTGGCAGGTTTCGTACAGGACACGTGGCAGGTTCCGTACAGGACACGTGGCGACTCCAGGGAGTGCCACATGTCAGGATGATTTGGCATTTTGGCACGCACTGGGACCAATCCCAAAGTGACACGTGTCACCACTGGAAGGGTGACACGTGGCATGGATGACGTCAGTGGATGATGTGGCTCGAGTGACGTGGCAGTTGACAGAGTGTACGACTTCCGACGTGGCAATGACGTGGCAAGGCTGACTGGGCGTACGACACTGGATACGTGGCAGACATGTGGGCGAATCAGAGTTTGACACATGGCGTGTTCTGGTTGGTTTTTAAGGTACCATGTGGCCCAATCATGGGCTTCCACATGGCACCATATGATTGGTTGTCGTTTTATTGTTATGTAAAAGTTTGGTGTCGCCGGGGATCGAACCCGCGACCTCCCGGTGGGCAAAGGACCGACAGAATCATGCTAACCAACTCGCCGGCGGGTGGTTCTTGTTAACCAAATGGCATATAAAATATTTGTGTTAGTTTAAATGGTTTGGCCGGTGGGAAAAGGGCTGGGGCCTAAGCCCCAGCCCTTGGCTACCATATAATCCCGACATGGAACCGGGAGCGCGCGTATTACATTGCACGGTTTAAAGTTGGTTTGAACGGTTGTAGCCCGTGGTTCCGGGACCCCTCCATATGACCGGTTGCCAATACGAATGCGGGAATTGGTTATTGCAGTTGGGGCGCGGCTATGTGTAAGCCCGCGGTCCTATCCGGGTGCCATGTGATCAGTGCTAATGCGCGTGAAAGAGGACAAGGCCAGCGCTAGCCCAAAGGGCTAAGCGCTTGGCCATATTAACACCATACGACCTTGCCAAGAGGGGCCGTGCCCAGGAGAAGGGTCTATAAGCCTATTTAAATATATTATATAGTTGAAAGTGGGTTTTATAACCACTTCTTGGTTTTTTAAAAATGTAATTAATCCTTTTTAATGTAATTAACTCATTTTTGGGAGTTATTGGGCATTTTTTGAGCCTAAATTCGTGGAGGAAGCTGGAGATGGACAAATAACTCCCCCACTATTTAACCAAGGCCATTTTGAGGCCAAGGGGATAGTTTTTGGAGAGAATTCAGAGCAGAGATGCTGAGAAGAAGCCAAGTCAAAGCCAGTTTGAGGCAGGGAAGCCGTTGAGGAGGAGATGCTGTCGGACCGTTTCGGAGAGTTCCGGACATCCGTTTCAGGTGCCATTTTTTGTGCATGGTTTCAGAGATCTGGGTGAACAAGACTAGATCAGTCTAGAAGCCATTCGGCATTGTAAATATGTACCATTGAGCTTTCAAACAGAAATAAAGAAGCCTCCCCCATAGAGAAAAGGCCCGGAGACGTAGGCAAAGTTGTGCCGAACTCCGTTATCAACCTGTGCATTATGGTTTGCTGTTTTTCATTGCATTTCAGATCTGCAAATATGTTAATGGATGTATAATTCCTTTTCTTTTCTCATTCTTTCGTTAAGTTTCCCAATGGTCAATTAATGCATGCTAATTAAACTCAACCATAAGTCATTCGAAAAATCCTGACGGATCAAGTGGTATCAGAGCTAGTTGACGTTTGGATTTGAGTTTTACATGTTAACCAGGGAAAAGCTACAGCGTGGTGAAGGCGAGCTTGTTGCAGAGAATCCATTAATTGGATTGAGAAAAAGAGCTTCTCACAGTGAGAAGATGGCATCGAAAGAAGGGATTTCTCAAGATGAGAAAGATTTCCGGAAAACATTCTTTGCCATGTCGGAGATGGTGCAAGTTTTGTACGAAGAT
>JZKD02S1672718.1:182191-216703 GCA_000966675.3 Picea glauca
AAACAGTGCACAATCAAATTTGCAATTTCATATAAGTATGTGGACGAAGTAACTTGTGATGTTGTGTCGTTAAGAGAATGTGGAATGATCTTAGGTAGTCCATACTTGTTTGATCAGAAGGCAATCTTCTATAGAACAAAGAATCAATACCAGTTCACTAAAGCAGGTCATGATTATGTGGTTCATGCTCATCGTGTTAAAGAAAATAAAACACTTCAAACAGGGGAACAGTTAACAAATGTAGCTGTTTCAAATGAAGTAATTGATCTTAAGCAAGAACAAGATATGGTTGTTGAATGGAAAATAAATCATAGGTTGCTTCAAGATAAGCTCATGTTGTGCAGATATCTAAAGTATATCAGTTCATTTGCAGTCGTCTTTTTGATGCTGTCATTAGCAATGTTTTCTACATGGATGATAGTATCTTCAGTAAGATGTGACAGGGTTGCAATGGCTAACAATATACTGTCAGTTGTCATGATTGTGTTACAGATGATCGTGATAAGACAGGTGCACAGGACAGATTTCAGAGACAGAGAGCAAGTTGGGTGGCCTATCCCGAGCTTGTTGACTGATTAGTAACCTTTTGGGGACCAAAAGGTCTTATTGTGGGGAGGTGTGATCTGAAATCGGATTCAGAAGCCTGTCAGGGCTTGAAAAATGCTCAAAAATGAAAGTGCTCAGAATCCGACGAAACCAACACCATTGCGTCCGTCTCGTCTTCCTGATTCTGGTGGTATATTTACTTTGTCAAATGGAGTCCGTATGGAGAAGATATCGCATTTTGTCCGCCAAGCCAAATAGGCAAAAATTTTGGGATGCTGACTATACCTATCCATATAGTCCGTACAGGACACGTGTCATTCCGTACAGGACACGTGTCAGTCCGTACAGTGACACGTGGTAGTTTCCGTACAGGACACGTGGCAGGTTTCGTACAGGACATGTGGAAGGTTCCGTACAGGACACGTGGTGGCTCCAGGGAGTGCCACGTGTCAGGCTGATTTGGCATTTTGGCGCACAGTGGGACCAATCCCGAAGTGACACATGTCACCACTGGAAGGGTGACATGTGGCACGGATGACGTGGCTCGAGTGACGTGGCAATTGACAGAGCGTACGACTTCCGACGTGGCAATGACGTGGCAAGGCTGACTGGGCGTACGACACTGGATACGTGGCAGACATGTGGGCGAATCAGAGTTTGACATGTGGTGTGTTCTGGTTGGTTTTTAAGGTGCCACATGGTCCAATCACGGGTTGCCATGTGGCACCGTATGATTGGTTGTCGGTTTATTGTTATGTAAAAGTTTGGTGTCGCCGGGGATCGAACCCGCGACCTCCCGGTGGGCAAAGGACCGACGAAATCGTGCTAACCAACTCGCCGACGGGTGGTTCTTGTTAACCAAATGGAATATAAAATATTTGTGTTAGTTTAAATGGTTTGGCCGACGGGAAAAGGGCCGGGGCCTAAGCCCCTGCCCTCGGCTACCATATAACCCCGACATGGAACCGGGAGCGCGCGTATTACATTGCACAGTTTAAAGTTGGTTTGAACGGTTGTAGCCCGTGGTTCCGGGACCCCTCCATACGACCGGTTGCCAATACGAATGTGGGAGTTGGTTATTGCAATTGGGGCGCGGCTATGTGTAAGCTCGCGGTCCTATCCGGGTGCCATGTGATCAGTGCTAATGCGCGTGAAAGGGGACAAGGCCAGCGCTAGCCCAAAGGGCTAAGCGCTTGGCCATATTAACACCATACGACCTTGCCAAGAGGGGCCGTGCCTAGGAGAAGGGGATATAAGCCTATTTAACTATATTATATAGTTGAAAGTGGGTTTTATAACCACTTCTTGGTTTTTTTTAAATGTAATTAATCCTTTTTAATGTAATTAACTCATTTTGGGGAGTTATTGGGCATTTTTTGAGCCTAAATTCGTGGAGGAAGTTGGAGATGGACAACTAACTCCACCACTATTTAACCAAGGCCATTTTGAGGCCAAGGGGACATTTTTTGGAGAGCATTCAGAGCAGAGATGCTGAGAAGAAGCCAAGTCAAAGCCAGTTTGAGGTAGGGAAGCCGTTGAGGAGGAGATGCTGTCGGACCGTTTCGAAGAGTTCCGGACATCCGTTTTAGGTGCCATTTTTTGTGCATGGTTTCAGAGATCTGGACTAACAAGACCAGATCAGTCTAGAAGACATTCAGAATTGTAAATATGTATCATTGAGCTTTCAAACGGAAATAAAAAAGCCTCCCCCACAGAGAAAAGGCCCGGAGACGTAGGCAAAGTTGTGCCGAACTCCGTTATCAACCTGTGCATTATGGTTTGTTGTTTTTCATTGCATTTCAGATATGAAAATATGTTAATGGCTGTATAATTCCTTTTCTTTTCTCGTTCTTTCGTTAAGTTTCCCAATGGTCAATTAATGCATGCTAATTAAACTCAACCATAAGTCATTCGAAAAATCCTGATGGATCATCCTGTGTCTTGATGTGCTATGTGCGATGTGAATTATGATGTTTATCTGCTTAGTGTTGTTGTTATAATGTATGATGAATGCATATGATGTTGCTTCTTAGTTCTTAATGGTATTAAAGATAAATGAATTCTATATCTAAGTTAATGTTGTGTGCTAAGTGATTGTAAGTGCTTGATCTTGATTGTTATCGCGTTAATCTGTAATACGGTTTAATCTGTGATGTGAATGAGATTCGTGAACTAATACTTATTGTTGTCTAAGTACCTTGTTGAGTGTTGTAATCACAGATCTATGTCCCATCTTGGTTGTAGACACATGAGTCTTGCAACCCCCCCTGCCTCTACCTCGAGTGAGACTTCATCTGCTTCGCAGGTGTTTCCGAAAGGGCTAGTAGTTAGGGTTTTGTTGGTGCATTGTTGAAGCGTTGAACCCTAGGTCTGCCCATGTGCCAACAATCCTTTTTCTCCAAAATGCATACTTTTTTCCATCAAACTGTGGTATTCCATTTTTATACATGTTGTTTCTCTCCATGATCTACCTTTCAGTGGTTAAAATGATTTCTGAAGGACCCTGCTCTGATACCAATTGTTGGATTACTGAGAGGGGGGTGAATCAGTAATAGAGAAATTTAATCCTTTTTAACCATATAATGCAAGTGTTATATCAGTGTAGAATTATCATCCAATAATTGCAGAATAAATAAACAATGAAAAAAATGAGCAATCATACACATACACATTACACCAGTGTTTTTAAGTGGAAACCCAAAGTGAGAGAAAACCACAAAATGTTTTTTCTTATATTTCTTGAAGAATTACATTCATTTGAAGCACCAACTTCCTTTGTTTTCCAGCTGCAACTGGAAGGAGGCTCCAACCCCCTAGTTTCTTAGGCTACAACCTAAGGGAATCTCCAACTCCCCAATTATCTGACTATAACCAGAAGGAGGCTACAATCCCCTAAGTTCTTAGGCTACAACCAGAAGGTGGCTACAACCACCTATCCTTGCCCTGTCAAACCGCCTAGAAATATAAATGCCAAATGTAGACAACCTGTCACTGTCATTGAATCAACCACTGCCACTGTCGATATGTCACTTTCAACCTGTAACAATAACCTGTAACAACTTGTACTAATCAACCTGCACCAAACAACTTGTACCAATAACCTGAACCAACTTGTACCATGCATCAACCATGCATCAACCTTGACTCATCAAGATGTACCAACATAATCAACTATACACCTCATGTATGTGCCAACTCATCAACTATAAAACTCATGCATGTGCCAACTCATCAACTATACACCTCATGTATGTGTCAACTTTTCAACTACTTGTCTCAACCATGTACCCAACATGTACCTCAACCATATACCAAAGACATACACAAATATAACCATCAAAATTTATCTAAAAATTCATCACTCTATCCATAAACCAAATACCATAAATCCTTACATCAAACCATGTGCCACAACATCATTGTTATGTAGGCTCAAGATAAACCAACAACTTTAGCAACACATCACAACCAAAAGACCAATACCCATATGCCAAATACCAACAAGAAAATACCAACGGTATCTCTCAACAAATCTAATATATGCAGCAATAGTGAACGTTCAATACCATATCAAGAGCTAAACCCTAGCTCACAAAACATACCTCAAACAAGATGTGCCATATCTCTCATAAATAGACCCCAACCATGTTGTTGTCGTGATTTTTTTGCCGCATTTATTCTGCCATGATTTTTCTTCCGCGATTTTTTTGTCGCACTTTTTCTGCCGCAATTTTTTTTCCTCACTTTTTTTTCCGCAATTTTTCTACCGTGATTTTTTCTGTCGCACTTTTTTTGCCGCACTTTTCCTACCACACATTTCTCTATCAATAATACATGCCCAAATAATCTTTCATAAAATAGATATTCAATAGGTTCAAGTGTGATTAAATGAGAGAGCCTTGCCTCTTATTTAAACTTTCATGTAGCATCCCACTTTCCTTATTTTAGGGAGTTCTACATTAAATTTATTATTTAAATAATTTCTTTTGCAAACACTTTGACTACTTTGACCTTTTGGGGCTTCTAGATGACTCATAAGGGTTCTCTAACTTCACATGGCCATAACTCTCTAACCATGAGGAGTTATGTGACGTTCCACATACCACCAGAAATGGAATGACATGTATTATCCATATATAATAGTATTACCTACAAATATATCAAAACTCATACCATTATCCATCAAACAAACTTGGGTCCATTACCCAAACCTTTGTTGATACTAAGAGGGGGGTGAATCAGTATCAAGTACAATTTAAAACCTTTTTCAACTTATACTTAAACCATTCAATTATATCCAATGAGAAATGAACAATAGTATAAGAGTTATACCAATACACCACAATACACCATGTACAATATATGAGAAATAATCAATAGTTATTGTTCAAGGGAAGTAATAACTTCCAAAGGTAGCTATAGCTTTCAAATGTAAAGGGAGGGATAAACATCCAAGAGGAAGATACAATCCTCCAATATCAAGAGAGATTTGAACTCTCCATCCTTGCCCCTTCGTTCCACCCAAGAATATATGAGAGATAATAAAACTTTACATTAAATCATCACCATCAACCAACCATCACATAGAACCTGATAATGCTTCCTGAGGCTTCTTCAATTTATGAAATTATTCAATTCTTGGAATACTCTGATCATGTAGATAATATTACTCAATGTATTCTCTGAAACTTCTCCATGTTTCACTCCTTGAATCCTCCCCAAAAAGAAGTTATAGAGAGAATGGTAGACCTTGTTCAATTCTGGTTTATTCAGGAGACCTAACTTGTACATAATTCCCCGCGCTCAATATTTAACATCAGATTCTGAAACTTGCACAAAAGACACTACATTACATACTGTTTCCAATGCAATTTTTCCCACTTAATTTGTATTCTCTATGAATAAGTTATGACTATTTTACCCGGAACACCTGTTTATTGACTAGCTTCAGAATTGGTCAAAAACCCTATCTTCCACAGAGTGTATCTCCATAATTATAGCGAATCAAGAGATGAAAATTTTACCATAGGTACCTTGATATGTCTTCTCAATAACATAGCAATTTCACCATTTGAATCGTTCTATAATTTTTTTTATAGAGAAAATGGTAAGATGACCTGAACATAACATACCTTAGAACACATCACCAAAAGACTTCATCCTCCCTTGAAATCCGACCTTATTTACTTATGATTTCCTCTGAAATTAGACTTGTGTATCAAATGACTATATAATGATATGTATTTATACCATTTATGTCACTTCCTTTTAACATTAGGGTCATCCTGACACTTTCTTATTTTGTAATTCTTTTCTTTAATTATCTTCAGGGCTTACATGTACTTCCTTCTTCAATTCACTTTGTCATCTTCAAAAATTCATTTCTTCTTAACCATGAGGATCCACGTGATGTGTCACATACCATCAGAAAAAACATGATGTATACTATCCATCCATGGGTGTTGTATCTGCATGTGCATTGTCTTTCATGTCCAAATACCTTCATCAATCTTGCGGTCCAAAACCCATGACTAGGGTTGACATCAATGACAACAACCTATCTTCCAAAAATATCCCCCTTTGTCATCGATGGAAACACTCATGCTCCCCTTATCATCACGACCCCAATGGAAAAGTGTAGAGATTTCACCCGCCTGGGTTTAATGGCAAAAGGTAACTCTCTTCTTTGGGGCTGCTCCCCCTGAACATGTGGCACTCAATAATAATTCATCCTTATTTTTGGTCTTTGGGACTTTTTCTTCCTTGGAATCCTTTTGTGTGGCTTTTGTATTCTCTCTCTTCTTCATGTCTAGGATGTATATGCTGTTTGGTATTCTTGTTGCAGTTGCAACCAATCTTCCTGAGTTATTTTCTCTGATTTTACATTTTATGGAGTCAAACGTAAGAGTGTATCCTTGATCACACATTTTACTAACACTGAGTAGATTATGCTTCAAGTCTTCAAACAATAGGACATTCTTTGCTTTTACATTTTTTCTTCCAATCTCTACTACACCTTCTCCAAGTATTTTAGCAGATGAGTCATCTCCAAATGCAACATTGCCACCCTTTCTCTTCAAGCTGATGAATTTGTCTTGATCCTCGGTCATGTATGAAGAACATCCATTGTCTATGTTCCATTCATCTTATTCTTTACATTCTTCAGTAGTTAATGTTATCCGACAATCTTCATTGTTTGGAATCTCTTTCCTTATCCATACTGTGGTTGGCATAGGGACATATTCATTCATATATTTACAATCTCGTGCTTTGTGACCAAGATAATTACATTTGTAGCATACAATATTTTTGTCCATCAATGGGGAAAATGAATTATAACTTCTGTTGAGAAATCCATGATTATTTCCATATATTCTATTTAACCGATATGGCTAACACGAAGCACATCCTATCGGTCTTGCAAGAGTATATACCTCCTTCGACTTGCGCAGTTACTCGTGACAATATCCCATGTGAATTTGAGTACATGTTGATGACTACGTACATCCCGAAGGGGATACACGTAGTTGGACCCCAGTTAGAACAGATCCCAGCTCTGAAGAACAACGACTTTAATCTCGACGACAGAAAGAACTACGCCATGCTCATGCCCCATAGGTATCTGATGAAGACAACTGGGAAGAAGCCGCACATAATCTCCCAGCCATGGATTAAGGAGCTGGCGTAGTCCATGATCCTGAACGTAATGAAGATCCCTCACTTTGGTTGACATCAAGAGGTTAACGCTTGCATTAAACTTCTCTTATCGTGCTACCATGGAGGATATCTATGGCTTGACATATGTGTTAATGTGGATTTGGCATCGATCCACTTGATTACAGAACTGAGTATGCAAGGACCAGACCCTCAACAGTTCTACCCAGGGAAGACTTTAGATCGCTTCCTGGCAAAGTGCATAAAGGAGGATTACGGAAATGTAGAAAATGGAAAGCGAGGCTACAAGGTAGCCTCTATCCAGGATGGTGCAGTGCACCTCTCTTGCCAACTTATATCTGTCAAGATCATCAGAAAGAATCGTCTGACACATGTTACTAGGTTCATAGTGGACCTCGTTGGAAAGTGCGTAGAGGTTTTGCAAATGAACTGGGCGATTTACCTCGTCAACGAGCTCGAAAGAGAATGTCACGAAGTGTAGGATCAAGTGTATGAGTTCCATTTCAACTGGTTACTTGTATCAATCACATTTGTTAGTTGGAAAATGTTGAAAGGAGTGACATTTCCAAAAGTCGAGCCATTGGAGCCGTTGGCCGCAAGGTTCTCCACCTTGTGGTATACAAAAGATATGTCGAAGCAGTGGCAGTTGAACGTTGTGTTCCATGCCTTCTACTAGCACCTGAAGTGTGCTATTAAGGAATTCCCATGCATGATGCCGAACACATTGTACCAGTATAGACTGCTAGCAAAGTTCTGTGCGGATCGACACTTTATCTATATCACTGCGCGTAGGGATGAGAGCAAGGAGGAGTTGCATTCCTAATATAAACTAATCGATGAAGATATGGAGGAGATCACCAAAGAATGGCTGGTAGAGTTCCTTGTACTAGTTGACGATGTAGAACTCTCTGACCCCGACATCATTGGAAGCCCCTTGGTCACCTGGGTCGAGCATGCCGGGCAGAGTAGCGCGAAGAAAAATAAGAAAAAGGAGGAAGTGCATAACATAAAGACTGATGAGGAGGACATTGGATTAGAGGACAGTGGGCCTAACTCGCCCACAGGAGGAGGAGGAGATGAAGTAAATTAGGAAGAATGAGAAAAGAAAGGAAAAGGTGAAGTTACACCGCCAAAGGATCCCCTTACCGAGGTCGAAACATTGAAGAAAATGAAGGTTTCTCCACACAAACCCTTGGTAAGAAAGAAGACGTGCACCAATAAGCCCAAGATGAAGTCCATGCTCACAGAAGATGATGTCGATCTAATCATCGCAGCCATGGAGGATTATTCAGAGGATATCTTGCGGCGATATGGAGCAAAGCAGGAGATGTTGTATGAAAGAATCGAGAAGGAGTTGAAGGAGATACAACAAGCCATACATTCGATCCACGCAGTACCTACTGTGCCTTCCTCGTCGAAGATTGTAGAATCAGGGGATGAGCCCGCCCAATTACAAAGACTACCAGATGCAACAGTGGCTCGATTGCATCAAGCCCAAGAAGAAAAGGAACAGGCTATAGAAGCCTTGAAGCAAGAAAATGAGGAGGTCTTAAAGTAACTTCGAGTTGCACAGTCCTATGTAACCACCTACGAGAAGGAGAAAGATGAAATTCGGGCGATGTTCAAGGAGGACAAAGCGAATATCTAGAAAGAAAAAGATCAGCTGCTTGTAGAGAAAACTACGGTCAAATAAATGGTGAGTAAATAATTTTTCTCTGTGTCAGGCTTGGCACAGAAGCAACCAGAGTCAGTCGAGATGCAAGTGGGGAATCTCGATGAGGCCATTCAGTAGCTTCAAGCATGGGTAACAGAGTTGGAGCTTCAAGCAATACCTAGCACTCTACAGGAAGTATACAACCAAATGGAGGAAGTAGCTAACAACGTAGTTGGAAGGATCAAGGTATGAACCCTAGAATGTAAGCAGTTGAGTGATCGAAGTGCGTAGACCTATGAATGCCTCGTAGAAGATCCATAGCTAAGGAAACTAGAAGCACAAAAACAAACATCCATTGTGAAATCATAGATGAAGCTACTCACTATGATCGAGCGAATGAAGAGATCACATGAGTAGCGTTCAGTCCAACAACAAATTACTAATATCCAGAGCATAGTCATGGAAGTTACACAGACACTATAGCTGGTGCAGGACAAAGCCTCCATAATTTTTGAAGAGATTGAAGGACAAGGATCGCAGCTGGACCAAATGGTTATGACAATGGAACAACCCCTGGAAGGTCATGTTACAGAGAAATTGATTCAAGAGTTCGCCGAGCAGGAGGCTATTGAAAAGAAACAAGTTGAGGCGGATTGAGCTAAGATCAAGTCCTTTGAAGGAGCGTTGCCTAGATCTAAGTGACTCGAGATGAGTCACAAGTGAGTGTTGGGGGCCTGTTGGCCCTTGACCAAGTTTTGAGGAAACATTGGTCGTGTTTGACCACTTTTGTGACTTCGATGAGCTGGTTGAAATTGGAGTGCCCAGTCAAAGTTGAGGTCATGGGATCTCACTTGGTTTGTGAGCTTGTAGATAGAGAAAAGGGTTTACTAGGGTTTATGTAATGGGTTATGGGATGTCGACCCATGGGTTTACCCATGATTAAGCCATTTTGTAAATGTATAAATAAGTAGCTAATCGATGTAAGAAAATTGGTTGGTGGGCTATGTGCACAATATATTGTAAGTGTTAATGTTGGCTTAGTGCAGAAGGTTGTAAGTTTCTTTGTGCAGACAGACTGTGTAAAGTAAGGCTCTGTGCTATTAAGGAGTTGGCTTTATGCCTTGACCTGATTTTTGGAAGGAGGATCTGATGCGCTGCATGCATATCTCCTCTCCTCTACAGAGTTTGGATCTATGGCTTTGTACACAGGAGAAGATGAATGTAAGAATATTGAAGACTAATAAAGAAGAAGAAGGCGTTGGTGGATGTATCCCCACACTAGGGTGAACCATGTATATCCTATGTCTTGATGTGCTATGTGAGATGTGAATTATGATGTTTATCTGTTTAATGTTGTTGTTATAATGTATGAGGAATGCATATGATGTTGTTTCTTAGTGCTTAATGGTATTAAAGATAAATGAATGTTAGATCTAAGATAATGTTGTGTGCTAAGTGATTGTAAGTGCTTGATCTTGATTGTTACTGCATTGATCTGTAATAAGGGTTAATCTACGATGTGAATGAGACTCATGAACTAATACTTATTGTTTTCTAAGTACCCTGTTGAGTGTTTTAATCACATATATGTGTCCCAGATTGGTTGTAGACACTTGATTCCTGCAACCCCCCTGCCTCTACCTCGGGTGAGACTTCATCTACTTCGCAGGTTTTACTGAAAGGGCCGATAGTTAGGGTTTTTTTGGTGTGTTGTTGAAGCATTGAACACAGGGTCTACCCCTGTGCCAACAATCCTTCTTCTCCAAAATTCATACTTTTTTCCATCAAACTGTGGTATTCCATTTTTATACATGTTGTTTCTCTCCATGATCTAACTTTTAGTGGTTAAAATGATTTATGAAGGAATCTGCTCTGATACCAATTGTTGGATTACTGAGAGGGGGGGTGAATCAGTAATAGAGAAATTTAATCGTTTTTAACCTTATAATGCAAGTGTTATATCAGTGTAGCATTATCATCCAATAATTGCAAAGTAAATAAACAATGAACAAATGAGCAATCATACATATACCCATTACACCAGTGTTTTTATGTGGAAACCAAAAGTGGGAGAAAACCACAGAATGTTTTTTCTTATATGTCTTGAAGAATTACATTCATTTGAAGCACCAAATTCCTTTGTTTTCCAGCTGCAACTGGAAGGAGGCTCCAACCTCCTAGTTTCTTAGGCTACAACCTAAGGTAAGCTCCAACTCCCCAATTATCTGGCTATAACCAAAAGGAGGCTACAATCCCCTAAGTTCTTCGGCTACAACTGGAAGGTGGCTACAACCACTTATCCTTGCTCTATCCAAACACCCTTAAATATAAATGCCAAATGTAGACAACCTGTCACTGTCACTAAATCAACCATTGCCACTATCAACCTATCACTGTCAACCTGTACCAATAACCTATAACAACCTGTACCAATAACTTGTAACAACCTGTACCAATCAACCTGCACCAAACAACTTGTACCAATAACCTGAACCAACATGTACCATGCATCAACCATGCATCAACCTTGACTCAACAAGATGTACCAACATCATCAACTATACACCTCATGTATGTGCCAACTCATCAACTATACACCTCATGTATGTGTCAACTCATCAACTACTTGTCTCAACCATGTACCTCAACCATATACCAAATACATACACAAATATAACCATCACAAGTTATCTAACAATTCATCACTCTATCCATAAACCAAATACCATAAACCCTTACATCAAACCATGTGCCACAACATCATTGTTATGTAGACTCAAGCTAAACCAACAACTTCAACAACACATCAAAACCAAAAGACCAATACCCATATGCCAAATACCAACAACAAAATACCAATGGTATCCCTCAACAAATCTAATATATGCAGCAATAGTGAACATTCAATACCATCTCAATAGCTAAACCCTAGCTCACAAAACATATCTCAAACAAGATGTGCCATATCTCTCATAAATAGACCCCAACCATGTTGATGTCGCGATTTTTTTTCCATGATTTTTTGTCGCACTTTTTCTGCCGCGATTTTTCTTCTGCGATTTTTTATGTCGCACTTTTCCTACTGCACTTTTCTCTATCAATTATAGCTGCCCAAATAACCTTTCATAAAATAGATATTCAATAGGTTCAAGTGTGATTAAATGAGAGAGCCTTGCCTCTTATTTATACTTTCATGTAGCATTCCACTTTCCTTATTTTAAGGAGTTCTCCATTAACTTTATTATTTAAATAATTTATTTTGCGAACACTTTGACTACTTTGACCTTTTGGGGCTTCTAGATGACTCATGAGGGTTCTCCAACTTCACATGGCCATAACTCTCTAACCGTGAGGACTTATTTGACTCTCCACATACCACCGGAAATGGAATGACATGTACTATCCATCTAGAATAATATTACCTGCAAATATATCCAAACTCATACCATTATCCATCAAACAAAATTGGGTCCATTACCTAAACCTTTGTGCTACCTGAATTTGCTACCAGGCTTTCTTCAAGGGTTGACATCAATTAAAACCAATCCAATTAATCAACAAGTAGTTGATATGGCTCTATGGTCAAAATACATTTTGACAGATTGTTGTCTCTTTTTAAGATTTTCAAGAACATGACTTGTTTGTTCCTCAAGATCCAGCAATGTATTTTTCCTTTGAGATATATTCATAGAGGTTAGTTCTTCAGTATGTAGTGATAATATAAGCTAAATCAACTCAATCTCCATATGCATAAACTCTTTCTGACGGTATAAAAATTGGAAAGGGGTATGGCCAATACTGGTTTTGGTGGTAGTCTAATCTTCCCATAATGCATAAATTAGAAAACCGTGCCACTTGTGGGGTTTTTCATTTATAATATTCTTTAGGATTTTAAATAGATTTTTATTAGTAGACTCAACTTGCCCATTTCCTTGTGGATAGTAGGTGGATGAAGTAGAATGTTTCACCCCAAATTTATTAAGAAATTGGGAAAAAAATTCGGAAATAAAAACTCGCCAAAAATAACTTTGATTGGAAGACCAAAATGAGAGAAAATATTAGATTCCAAGAAAGTGATTGCATGTTCATCATGTGCATATTTAACTACTACATCTTCATTCCACTTAGTAAATTAGTCTATTTTTATAAGAATAAAATCATTTACAGTAGAGCAGGGAGGATTGATAGGATCGATGAAATATAATCCCCACTTTGAGAAAGGAAAACTAGGGAGAACTGGTTGTAAATGCACGGAAGAAAAATTTTCTCTACCTACAGAATTTTGACACTCATTACAATCCTGTGCAAATTTGTAAGAATATTTGAACATTGAAGGCCAATATAAACCAATTTTTAAGATTCTAAAAGTAGTGGATTTTGTAGCAAAATGGTCACCAATATGAATGCTTGGATCTGTTGATCCACGAATTTACTTTAATATTTTTTGGTTTTTTGTATCGTCTACACAACGTAACAACAATCCATCAACAGTTCTGTGAAAAAAAGAATATCCCAATATCAAATATTTAGAGGCTTCAAGATGAGTCCTCCTACATTGATGACTTTCAATATTATTTGGGCATTTTGTAAATTGTCAATAATAAATGATGTCTTTATACCAAGGATGTTATACTCACTCAAGATTTTCAGTTTCAACCAGAAAGAGTGAAGATAAAGAATCCTTATCTTTTCAGAAGTAACACCCGCTTTAGGATGTTGAGCCAAGTGTAAGGCTAGATCTCATCCTTTGATTGTGTGAGAGGTTGTTATTTTGAAATGATGTTCTTGCAATTTGGAAATCCAATGTGCAAGTTTACCTGAAAGGTGAGTTTGAGAAAGTGAAAACTTGATAGTAAGCAAAGGGACTTTTACCTGTGTGTGCTTTCCTAAGATATAATGAAGAAATTTCTCTATACCTTTAACAAGAGCATATGTATGTTTTTCAATTAAAAAATATTTGAATTAATCATCTAATAAAATTTGGATCATGTAAGCTATAGGTTAGTCATTATTTTGATCATCCTTTTGAAGAAGGATAGAATATATCACTTCCTCGATAGCATAAGAATATATAATAAAATCCTTTTCAAAATTTGGTTTCACCAAAACTGGTGCATAACTGATAGCTTTTTTTACTTCTACAAAATATTTTTCGATATCATCATTGCATGAAAATGATCGATCTTTCTTAAGCATATTATCAGTTGGCTTGACCATTCTTGCAAACTCAGGAATAAATATTCTAACGAAATTGATTTTACCCATGAAAGATTGAATCTCCTTTTTTGAAGTAGGAGATTGAATATTTTGAATAGCAATAACTCTCTCGAGATCAATACTAATTCTTGAATCGGAAACAATATAACCGAGAAGTTTACCTTGTGTCATACCAAATATTGATTTTACAGGATTCAATGATATTCCAAACTTTCTGCATCGTAAGAAAAAATTTCTGAGATGATCAAAATGATCTTGTTGATTTCTTGAATATACAATTAAATCATCGAGATAAACTTGAATGATCTTACCGATAAGATCGTCAAAGGATATATGCATAGCCCTCTGAAAAGTAGCACTTGTGTTTATTAGGTCAAATGGAATTATTTTGTATGCAAAGGTGCCCCAACAAGTAGTAAATGTGGTTTTGTACTTATCTTCCCTCTTGACTCTGATTTAATGGTAACCAAAAAAATCATCAAGAAGGGACATCATTTGTGACCTTGCCAATTATTGCAAAATTAATTCCATGTTTGGAAGAGGAAAATTCTCTTTTACACTTTCCATGTTCAAAGCACGAAAATCAACACATAATTTGATATCACCATTTTTCTTCTGTACTACGAAAATATTTGACACCCACTTAGAATATTTAATAGGGAATATAATGTGAGCATTATTAGTTTCTCAACTTCCTTTATGATTGTTGCTTATAAAGAAGGGTTGACAGGTCTTTGTTTCTTCCTAACCGGTTTCACTTCTTCCTTAATAGGAATAGTGTGTTGTATGAGACTAGGATAAAAACCATGAAGATCCTCATATGACTAGGAAAAAACATGTTTGAATTCATGAAATGAATCCACGATTTTTTTCTTCTCTTCCCCTAAACATTGGGCTCCAATTTTTAAAACCTTAGGATTATTTCTTTTTTACTCCTCTTCTTCTATGTCCTTCTTATTACCAACAACACTTAAGAAAAATGAGCTCTCAAGAGGAGTCAGTCCTTTAGGAAATTTATTGTATTCTAAAGATTTAGTTTCCATTTTTTTTAGGCTCATTCTGTATGAAAGCACTAATGTTCTCATCATCAGGAAATACTTGCCAAGATTCTACATTATTTGGAAAATGAGGATGGTATAAAGACATGAATGTACAATATGGTCTTTGAGGAAGAAATTGCATTGAAGTATTTGCAACAAAAACAACAAGTCTATCAACCATTGAATTCAAGTCTCTCATGATGTGTGTGATGTTAAAAGACAAAAAAATTGATATTATATACGACACTGCTTGTGTAAATATTTTCATTAACTTGTTTGAAGGAGTATAGATTCCTCTAACCATATTTACAATCAATAAAGAATCCCCAAACATAGTAAGATGATAATATACAATATTAAAAGCATTTTCAATTCCCAATATCAAGGCTTTAGATTTTGTAATATTATTGGTGCAAGCGAATTATAATCTATAAGAAAAGTTATGAATCTTTCCTATAGGAGAGTATAATATAATACCTGCACCATTACCCTTACTTGAACAAGAACCATCAAAGTGCATATGCCACATTCCATATTCGGGTTCTCAAGAGGGTAATACATAATCATCTCTTCTTCAAGAAAAATGAAATACACGTCAAGATCCTCCTCAATATAATTTACATGAGGTCAGGGAAGACTCTCAATATATGGTGAGATACGTCCTTCCCTGAGGAAAATAATGTTCATTCAATTTTTAGGGAGGGACATGTGTGATACATCTAAAGAAATTTACCCACCAATTAATTCTTGCAAGTCTCTTCCTAAGATAATAGAATAATTGCTAACTGGCATGTCTACGACCTTAAAGTTGTCGACAGTTCTAATCCCTGGATGAGCACACAATACCAATGTTACATATTTAATTTCTCCAATAGTAACTTGTTTTTGGTTGTTATAGGAAAACATGTTCTTTTATTTTCATTGGTACATGAAATACCAACTCTTGCATTATAATCTTTGACATAACATTTGGACCTGACCAACCATCAATTAAGAAGCAATGGAAAATTTTATCCATTTTTTTTATACATAGAAGGGATTATTTTTTACATAGCTCCTAGGATTATGTATAGCTACTTTTTTACATACAATTCTTCTTCATTAGACTCTTTAAATAGACTATCTATGGTGGAAATTTTACCTTCCATAAATTCTCTCATATGACGTTGTTGTTCTGGGATGGTGACCATATCTAGTAAAGATGCATTTGCCTTGATTGTAGCTAGTTGCTTGAGAATATTGTATTTAGAAGAAGAAGGAGAAGAGGTAGAAACCTCTCGACTTTGGGTACCCTTAGTAACCTGAGGGTTTGTTTGTTGGGAGGATAAACTTGGGGAAAAAATGGTCTTAGGATTACCACCTTTCCCTTTGTTAGAATATGATTTATTCCTTGTATCTACCATCATAACTTCCTCTTCTTGAGCCCAATCTAAGGCAACAATAGTTTTATTAGCTTTTTTGCAAAAGTTTTTCTCGTGTGCTTTCTTCTTGACCTCATAGGTACTTTCATTGTGATTATCATCACAAAAATTACACCAAGATTTGGAAAGAATAACCTTGGGTTGAGTATGAGATTGAAAATGAAAGAGTTTATTTCTTAAAGAAACTTGTGTGGAAGTTTCAGTGAGGGTTGATGTAGAAGTCACCCATTTTCTATATAAAGCAATCATATGATTGCTCATATCATGTGCCAACTATAGAATATTTGACATGTCATTTTGTTTGACATAGTCTTCACTTGGAATACTTGTCCTATCCAATTTCTCTTCATATTCCAAACATGTTTGTAAAGCAGATCCTAGATTATCAACATTATTTTCTTCAATCCTATGTCTATAAGGCACGGGTAAGGTATTATAATAATGCATCAATGCAGCCTAATTATGAGGTCTAATTAAATATGGGACTTGATTGTACAACTTAGTGAAACGAAGATTTAAAGATTTGATGGTTTCACCCTTGTTGTAATCTTCGAGTTTATCTGTTGGATTTTGGAGCTGTCCATATGTAGATTTGAACCAATAAGACAATTCATCCCAAGTACAGAAAATGTTTGGTGGTAATTCAAAAAAATCAGTTGCATCTTTACCCTCTAATGAATTGACAAAAGGACGCCTACACAAATTTTCATCATTTTCCCTAATATTATGACAAGCATTAGAAAAGGCAATAAGATGCTCATTGAATGATATAGTGATATTTCCAGAAAAATTGGGTAAATTATATTTGAATTTAGGTAAGGGAGTTGTATTTGGTGCTAAGTTAAGAGGAGAAGATACAAGCCATGGAGTAGCATCAAGATCTACTTCAAATTTGAATAAACGAAATTGTTTTATAAATTTGGCTGGATTTGTAGTGGAAACAATAGGATTATAATGGTTGTACATACTCCCTGTCAAGGAAGATGTTGAAGATTGTGATGATGTTGAACCACTAGAACTACTGCCACCACCACCAGATGAAGTCATTGTAGGCTTCCAAGAAGGGAAAGAGACTGAAATACTTGTTATTTCAGAAGAAGAATCTGACAAAGACCTTATGATCTTAGCTTGATATTTTCAACAATTTCCTTCTTCCTTCCTATTTCCAAGAGAGAGTTGAATTCGGGTGACTGGTCTCTTTGACATCTAGAATGAAATAAATGGGTGGACATAAGACAACAAATCACTCAGGAGGTCTGTTTTGAGCTCACCTCTGAAGGGCTTCTCTTTGGTATTGAATTTCAATGTCTCTAGCTATGTCTTCCCAAAATTCTCAATCTCTTCTCGGTTACAGGAAATTTCAAGAATAAATTCAAAAAGACAAGAAGAAATGTGTCTTTGATCAGGATATCTAAAACCAAATTGTTTTCGCTTAGGAAAATTCATTAAAATAATACAAAATAACAAAATTGGAGAGTAAAATATTACACCCTAGTATTGTCACCAAATAAATCTTGATGCAAGGAATGGAAAGTCCTCACTCAAGCATTTTTGGCTCTTAATAGACTAAGGTAAGATAGGTGAGAATGTTACGTTGGGTTTATAGCCTATGCAAAAATATCAATCTGCCCTCAATAAATGTGTTCTTTGACCTTATGTTATTTTAAAGTTGTGTGTTTCAATATTAAAAGAAAAATAAAAAATAAAAAATATGTAAATGAATGAAGTAAAAAAATATTACAATATGAAAAAAAAAAAAAGATGCACAAGTCTCAATTGAGAAAAACAAGATTTTATTGATAAAAAGATTTTATGAGTTGCAACAAGAATGCCTCTTTTCAAACCCATGCAAGGGTGAGGACCAAGATCATACTTAGAAGTCTAAAATGGAATTGAGCATCATACATAGACAATTAGTGTCTGAAAGAAAATGACCAAGACTGAATACACTAGATCAACCAAGTCCCAAGCTCACCAAGTCTTGACTCTGCAAAATAATCTTAATTAGACCTGAAACTTAATTCAAAATTCTAATAAAACTACAGACTATCAAGAGAATTGAATGAACTTATAAAGCATATCAAATATCAAGGATTCATAGTCCTTTATTCTTTTCCACCTTTATAAATATCTTGCTCTCAACAAGAAGATTAAGCCTTTTTAAGAAACTCAGAAAATGGAAAGATGAAATTCATAAATCTCAATATGAAACAAGAGAAAACCTTATCGGAAGTGTTTCTCTCTAATTCCCCGTGTCTTTTTGTCCTTTGGCTCCTCATTTTATTCTCTAAAAGGTAGTTCCTCAAGTATTTAGTTTACTAAATTGAAATGACTTTAATTAATAAAAAGGATAATAAATTAACTGATAAGGATAATAAAGAAATAATAACTAAATAGGTGGGGTCCCCCTCTATTTATGAATCTCTTTATTTCAAAAATTATAAATAGTTTTTCATTGTCACTCCATCATATATTCATTAAATATAAAGTAAATCAACATCATGTAATATACCAAAGACATACATCTCAAATACCATGGCATAAAACACTTGTGTCTCCCATAAAATAACATGATATTTTAAAAGTTTCAAAAACAAATATCATGGTTTTGTCATATGTCCTCAAAAGGTGTCATAGTCAAAATCTGATTAAACATAATTAAATCAATTCATGAAACTTCCTCTTGAAAAATGCATCTCTTTCCTTGATAAAGTCCTCATTTTGGGACTTCTTCTCCTCCAACTGGGCATTTTTAGGATGTTCTTCATGCAAACTTATTTTTCCACTACTTGTTGATTTAATCTTTGAATGAGCAAAGGAAGAGGATTTGTCCATGTTGGTTGAAGTAACAAGTTGTTTTCCTTTGTCATTCTAATAACAATGTGGTGTGGTTTTATGATCCTTTGGAGGTGGAGGAGGAAGCATGGACTCATTTGTAGCAGTTGTGTGAACTAGTAGTACTAGTTGAACTCAAGTTAAAGGAATTGATGCACTAGAAACAACAATAGTGTGAATTGGTGGTGGAGGGGGAGGCGTAGGCCAATTATTGGCACCTGAAGAAGGGTTGACATGTAAATTACCCCATCGATCAATGTTATGTTGCACAAGAGGCTTAGGGATATTCACAATACCAGGGTAAGGTTGCAAGAAAGCATTTTGGGTTGCATGACATTGTGGCAAGGCTTGTTAATCACCAAGGTTCAAGTGCCATGTCTGGATCAGCTATTGAAACTCATCAGAGTCAACATCAAAATGAATATAAAACCTTAGTTTTTATGCCCCCTAGGATGCCAAAAGGTATTAGGCCCTCGTCCTCTTCTTCCATTGTTTCCTCCATTTCCTCCTCTATTGTTACCCCTGCTAAAGAAGCTCATCTAAAACCATGATAATCCAATTAGCACTAGTATTAAACCATAGTAAGATTAGACATCTAATACAATTTGTATAAATCATTAAACTGGCTCTGACATGACATAACCATACAACACAAATGGGAAGTGAAAAGAAATAAAGTGAACTAGGGATAGAAATAAATCATCCATTAATTACATCCAATAAACACCACACAAGCCTACAGTCCATATAAGCTTATTTTCATTTCCATATTCTTTGAATTTAATACCAAAATATATATGCAAATGTTTAGCATCACACCAATCTGCCTGAATAACCCCCATATATCTTCACATCTTTTAATTTTGTTCTTTTATCATGTTGATCACATCCAATAGTACCCTTTTCATATGCATATTTTATTATATAGACAGTATTGAAATGGAGAAAGGAAATAAATGATCAGTATTTTTAGGAAATAACTTAAGAAAAGTGAGATTGATGAGAGGAACTGAATCTATATAATAAATAAGACTTATTTTTAAATAATTTTCACAATATGTCAACCAACATATCTTTACTGCCTTTGTCTCGGTTAAATAAAAAAACAAGAATTCTAGTAATTCTTCCAAGCCGAAATTGATCATTCATAATTGTTGTAACAAAACCTTTGTTTTTTATTGTACATCCAAACTATGCATATTTTCACCTTAATTACATAGACAAGGTGCAAATGAGAACATGAAATATATGGATGGGATTAGAGGGAATAGTTTGCATAAAGTGAAATCAATGAAAGGTTAATGAGTCTATGAAATCATCCCTTTGTCTTTGAAAATTTCTTCTACAAAAATATTATATGTAAACTAATAGCATCAATCATATCCATGATTATCATAGCTCGTTATAGCCTTAGCTATCCAACATATACATTCGTGAAAATATTCTTATTAAACTGAAATCCATTGATACATGTATTTTGTTTCCATCATCCCCAATTCAAAGGTCATAATTCATATCACTCTTGGTCTAATTATTTATAAACCTTGTATGACATATGGATTGTTGTTGTCAATTATAAAACAAAATATTACTGTATACTAGAAAAAAAACTTAACCATATCAGTGTCAAGACTTAGAGGTAAACATATCGACCAAAATCCCTTATTGAGTCATTAAACGTTGCAAATAAAACCTCATCTTGAATGATAGTGAAAACCATATACTTAAGAATGAGTTTGAATCTGGTAATCTTCTATCCATAGAGAAGGGTTTTGAAACCCATAGTTTTGATCTGAGATTCCAAGCTTGGAAACAAATGGTCAATAAAACTCAACAATAATAACAACAGGCGAAAACATTCAACTTCTCTGAAATATTTTCCAGGCATCTTCCAAAGGATAAATGATAATCTAAGTGAAATGATATGCATGCAACTCAAACAATCCAGTCTCTTGAGAATGTAAATTTACTATTGAGTATGACACTGAAAATGAAAGGGTTAATTTCTTAAAGTAGCTTGTTTGGAAGTTTCAACAGGGTTTGATGTAGAAGTCACCCCTTTTCTCTCAAAAGCAATCATACAATTGCTCATATATTGTGCCAACTGTAGAAAAATTGACATGTCTTCACTTGGAAGACCTGTCCTAGCCTATTTCTCTTCATATTCCAAGCAAGTTTGTAAAGCAGATCCTAGATTATCAGTGTTCTTTTCTTCAAGCCTATGTATGTAAGGTGTAGGCAAGGTATTATAATAATGCATCAATGCAGCATGATTATGAAATCCGAATAAATCTGAGATTTGATTGTACAACTTAGTGAAACGAAGATTGAAATATTTGATTGTTCACCATTGTTGTAATATTGTTGTAAGATTGTTGTAATATTGTTGGACTTTGGGGTTTTCCATATGTAGAATTGAGCCATATGACAATTCAGCCCAAGTAAAGAAAAAAAATTGTGGTAATTCAAAAAAATCAGTTACAGTTTTACCCTCTAATGAATTGACAAAAAGACACATACACACATTTTCATCAATTGCTCCAATATTATGACAAGCATTAGAAAAGGCAATAAGATGCTCATTGACCTATATAGTGCCATTTCCAGAAAAATTGGGTAAATGATCTTTGAATTTAGATAAGGGAGTTGTAGTTGGAGCTAAGTTAGGAGGAGAAGATACATGCCATGGAGTAGCATCAAGATCTTCTTCAAATTTGAATAAACCAAATTGTTTTATAACTTTCACTGGATTTGTAGTGGAAACAACAGGATTATAATAGTTGTACATACTCCCTATCAAGAAGATGTTGAAGCTTGTGATGACATTGAACCACTAGAAATTCCACCACCACCACCAGATGAAGTCATTGTAGGTTTCCAAGGAGGGAAAGAGAATGAAATACTTGTTATTTCATATGAAGAATATGACAAATAACTTATGCACTTAGCGTAAAAAAATTCAACAATTTCCTTCTTCCTTCCTATTTCCAAATGAGGGTTGAATTCAGGTGATTGGCCTCTTTGATGTCTAGAATGAAGTGAATGGGTGGACATAAGACAATAAAATCATTGAGGAGGTTTTTTTTTAGCTCGCCTCTAAAGGGATTATCTTTGGTCTTGATTTTCAATGTCTCTAGTTATGGCTTCCCAAGTATGTTCAAGCTCTTCTCGGTTATGGGTGGTTTCAAGAATGAAGTCAAAAAGACAAGAAGCAATGTTTCTTTGATCAGGAAATTTAAAACCAGGTTATTGCTAGGTGTTATTCCTTAACCTTTGTTTTGACTGATTGGGTGTCCCTAGTCCCTGTCCTACTCATTTTTCATGATTTTCTGTTAAAACTATGTTTTTTACCTCAAGATTAATTTTCAATCTTTATTTCACATTTTAAATGTTTTTTGAAGTTTTTAAAGATTAGGATTTGATATGAGGATTTTTTGTCACGTCACTTGTCGTTTCATTATTTGAATTTTCAAAATTTTCCAAGTCAGAAAAGGTGCTACAGGAATAACGTTATTCCTGCAACTCTATGAATAATCATAGTTTTACATGTGCCAACCTGCCCTGATCTCGTCATAATTTCTCAAAATCGTGATTAAAGGATCTGCATGCCTCTTCATGATCTATTTTCAGGTTGATATTGCAATAATAACAACTACATATGAGGGATTGAGTTGTACCTGCCACACCTACATCAAATCAACATGTTTGAATATCATAAACAGAGTCATCACCTTCTATTTTAGTGCATTGGATTTTTTGTGCATGGATCAAATCGAAGAAAGAAGTGATTTTTAGTTCTTAACAAGCCACGCGAACTGAGAATTCAAATCATCAATCTTCTCAGACTTGTTACAGGATCATATCATCAGTATGGCACCCAAGAAGAATGACCAGATAATCAGACTAGAGCCAGAAGGCACGTAATTTCTCGAAGCATCCACTCAGATGGCGCATAAATTCAAGGATGTTGGTTGGTTTGAATTTTTCTCAACCTTCCAGGGGCATGACGAACATATCTCAATGGTCTTTGCATAAAATTTTGATGGATTTGAAGTTGTAATTGGGAAATTACTGATGCATGTGACTGAACATTCGATTGCTAAAGCTTGTAGATTGCCAGTGTACGGTGAAAGGTGGTGGAAGAAGGAGAATGTGGTCATGGAATTTGTTTATCAGTTTTTAATCCCAAAGTAACAAAACCTAACTGGAAAAAGGAAATACCACATAGTTGGGTAAAGAAGGAATGACACACCACTTTGATAATCATCCATAGGTACATTATGTCTGAGGGTAGGTTTTCATTGGTTTATCTCTATCATATCGGACTGTTAATTCATATTAATGGTGATTATCCTCTTAATGTACCCTACTTTCTGCTTAAAAAATTATCTTAAATGTCCAAGAGGGTGCAATCATGTCCTGCTATAGCTAAAGGCAGTCTCTTTCATCAGGGTTTAATTAGGACATTGGTAATATTCTCTTTAAACGAAGTCCAGAGATCATGGGATTGGTTAATCCAGTCTTTAAAATGATTTACAATTAACTAAATCTAAAACTGTTAAAGGGAAGAAATCAACCAAATAGAAACAAACTTGTCAATCCATTGAGTTATTAATTAAAGAAGAATCACCTGTAGCTAGGGTAACTCGGGCTAGCAAGAGGAAATTGTAAACTCAACAAACTATTGGAGATTTTCCTGTAGGTGAAGACCATGGGAAAGCTACCACTAGTCGAGGAAAGAAGTCTAGAACAAATGAAGACATTGAAATATTTCCTAATCCAGATATAAAGAGGGAAATTAATGAAGATGAGAATTATACTATGAGCCTAGTTCAGACTCCAGTCAAGTAAAAACATAAATCTACAAGTAAGAGAAACGCAAAAGGAAAAAAAAACAGAGAAAAAAGCCAACACTTGTGCCTAAGTGCCCAAGGAGAAACTCCACTAGTGTTGCAATTAAATTTAGGTTAAATTCAAAGGCCATGTTTCATCCATCCATTAAAAAGGAGAATATCATAATTATAAAGGATAATTCAGAAGATTCCAAGATAGGCATTGAAAAAGCAGACAGAGACACCTTCTTCGCACGTGACTGAGAAAAAATCTGAAAACTTGAGGAAGAGATAAGAAAATGGAAAAACATGTTGCTCAATACTCCATGAGACCCGTGACAAGAGAAACCACAAATCAAATTCAAAATATGAATCTATTTTTAAAGGTACAGATGTAGTTTATGATGACAGAGATGATCTTTTTGCAGAACCAGAAAAGCTATAGGAAATACTTTGTTGTTTACCTGTTTTAGTCTTTATCCTCAAGAGAGGTTTCAGAAAAACTGGAGACGAATTCATTGAAACCAAAAGAGGTTTTTGTTGGGAACATGGCCCTTCACAAAACCTTTATCGGTCTTTCCACAGCTATCACATTTTAAGATATTTGAATATATCTTTGAGACTTATTTTTCATATATTTCACAATAAATAATTTATTGTTTTTGTCACTAATTTTGGGCGAGGTTGAAAAACATCTGGAGAAGAATTTTTGGAAACCAAAAGATTTTTTTTTGGGAATGGGCCCCTTCACAAAACTTCTCTCGGTTTTTACACAGCTTTCACATTTTAAGAGATTCAAATTTATCTTTGAGGCCTATTTTTCTGATATTTCATAATAAATAATTTCATGTTTTAGTTAGTAATTTTGGGAGAGGTTGCAAAACAAATGGACATGAATTTTTTGAAACCAAAAGAGGCTTTCGTTGGGAACTGAACCCTTCAAAAAAACCTCTCTCGGTATTTACACATCTATCACCGTTTGAGAGATACAAATATATTGTTGGACCCTATTTTGTAGGAATTCGGCAGATTTATTTTCCTAAACAATCTCATGGACAACAGTTGAAAAACCACCTCATCAATTCGACTTGGAGATCAGATTTGATCTTCTCCTTGATTATTTGAAACAATAAAATAAATATAGATGAGGAGGTTTTCATATCCATTTCTTTTGGATCTTGATAAATATGTATTATTTCTATATAAACAGGGTAGAAGGAGAAGTTAGGGGTCGAAAAGTTGGGGCTTTGAGGGACCTATTTTGAATATCATTGTAAGACAGTTTTATTCCACATTGATGCTAAATGGAAAAGACATGTTGATCGCCCGATTTTCTCTCATTTCATGTTCAATTTCTTTTCTTGCTTGAAGTCATTTTTTTGTTGCAATGCATTGATTCCTTGATTTTAAGTAACACATTGAAGATTTTGTTTTATTGTTTCTTATCAAGATTTGCCTTCAAGTACATGTTCTTGTTTATAAATTACATTTTGAAATAAGAAATCTATATGGGATTGACAAATTGAATGCTCTCATATTTTCTTTCATTATTTTCCTTATTTATCTGATCTATTTATGTGACTACCTTTTACTAAATTAGTAGGATATCTCTTGACTCTCTTTTTTGAGTTATGTGTTTACCTTGAACCCTCGAACCACCTTTAAACCATCCTCAAAAAACTAATTCATAAAACCTTTAAAATAATATTGCAATAACCTTGATGATGCCCTAGCTTGCCCTCTCATGGTCAAGTGCAACTTTAAGGACTAACATATTTTGGCGTTGTTGTCGGGGACGGAGGAACGAAGAATTTATCCTGGGAGAATGACAATGATCAATTTTAGATCTTGATGGTGAAAAATATTTGGACACTTTTTATGACTGTATTATTCACCTGATGACTCCATGAAGGAAGAATCCATTGACAACTCCACTGATTCGAGATTTCAAAGGCTATGGAATCCATTTTGGCTCGTAGGTTTTCTTTATTTGATTTCTCTGGTATTCCTGGTATTCCAAATGTTGTGCCTACTATGCATGAATGGGGAGAATACCCTTAGAGGTTTAGAGGAAATGATCACGATCATACTGCACAACACTTGATTGATTTTCATCAATACATGGACCAACTTGGTATTCATCATGAACATGTATTGTTGAATATGTTTATGTACTCCTTAGAAGGAGAGGCGAGATGATGGTACTGATCTCTTCACGTTTCCAATATTTCATCATTAAATGATTTCCATGATTCTTTTCATTCATTTTGTAAGAAGATTTATCCTGCCAAATGCCTCTTGAATGATTGTTGTGAGCAATTTAAACCTCTTAGCAAAAAATTTCAACAGGGCTTTAGTGATGAGATCAGTGAAGATATTTTGGAATGTTCTCATAAAGATCATAACAGTTTTGATGGCCATTCAAATGGGTCTCTTCATGAATAATTTGCTACTGGAAATATTTGTGAAGGCTGGTATTTTAGTGAAGAAATTCTTGAAGATTATATTGATGGTGAGCAATTTTTTTTTATCATTTCCAATTGAAATCAATCAAAAGACTCCATCCTATCATGATGAAGAAGATTTGATCATTCATGAAACCTTCTCTCATTCTTCTTTTCAAGGAGAATTTTTTCAAGATGTTGTTGATGATAGTGTCATGGATAGTATGACAACAAATTTATTGGATTGTCATCATGAAATTTTTGTTCCAAAAGACCAGGTTGTTTGTTTATGTTCTTTCTTTGAAGATCATAATGAAATTTGTTTTTCTAACTTTCAAAATTCAGAATTTTTTTATAGTCAACCTATATATGATGAATATGAAAATGGATAAGAGAAGAATTTCACATCATCATTTATTGACCTATGCAATAGTGAGCCTGTTTTTTATGAGTATGAATCTTATGTTGGAGAAATAGATGAAGGAAATCAACATATCCAAGATGTTGTTGTTCACTGTCATAAAACAAGTGATGTTCATGTGTTGTTTCAAGGAAATCAAGTGGATTATAGTCTCACAAATACAACAAAAATTGCAGGGGAGTAGTTTGGGTTTCTTCATCAGCTGGAATTTTGTCATATTATATATGATCTAGTAGTCATCTACATGGAGTCAGTGTTTCAGAGGTTCAAAATTTTGCATCATTTGGAATTAAACCAAATTGCAGTTGTAAGTATGGCCTGTCCATTCATTTTTTATTGAAAACATCTCAGTTTTTCTACATTTTCTTATTTACTTGCAAGGAAGAAGAACATCTTGTTAGTCAAATGCTTTCATGGCTGCATTGGAAGTTTTATGTGACTTGATCAAGGAACTGATTGGTTAACTGTGTAGGAGTTGTACATAAATAAGATTTATTTTTGAGCATGTTGGTTTCAGTTTGAAGATCAATTTACAGTATGAGAGTAGTGTCAAGATTTCAATATGCAATAATAAGGACTCAATAACCCAATGGAAAGACTACTTGCAATTTTGTGGTTGTTATTTTTGGATTGCAAATAAAGGAATGGGTGGACAGGGAAATAATTATAGTAAAATTTGATGATGATGAGGGATGTGAATGCATTGGTCAACAAGTTCTTAAAGTTTCATCATGAAAGAAACTTTATCCCGAGAAGGATCCATCGTTAGTCCTTAACCTTATTTGTGACTGATTGGGTGTCCCTAGTCTCTTTCCTACTCATTTTTCATTATTTTATGTTAAAACTCTGTTTTTTACCTCTTGGTTTGGAAGATTAATTTTCAATCTTTATTGCACATTTTAAATGATTTTTGAAGTTTTTAAAGATTAGGATTTGATGTGAGGATTTTTTATCACGCCACTTGTCATTTCATTATTTGAATTTTCAAATTTTGCCAAGTCAGAAAAGGCACTACAGGAATAATGTTATTCCTGTAGCACTAGGAATAATCATAGTTTTACATGCGCCTGCCTGCCTTGATCTCGTCATGATTTCTAAAAATTGTGATTAGAGGATCTACATGCCTCTTCATGATCTATTTTCAAGTTGTTATTGAAATAATAACAAATACATACGAGGGATTGAGTTGTACCGGCCACACCTGCATCAAATCAACATATTTGAATATCATAAACAAAGTCATCACCTTCTATTTTAGTGTGTTGGATTTTTTGTGCAGGGATCAAATCAAAGAAATAAGTGATTTTTAGTTCTTAATAGCCCACGCGAATTGAGAATTCAAATCATCAATCTTCTCAGACTTTTTTTACAGGATCATATCAGCAGTATGGCACCCAAGAAGAGTGGTCAAATAATTAGACTAGATCCCGAAGGCACGAAATTTCTTGAAGCATAAACTCAGATGGCACATAAATTCAAGGATGTTGGTTGGTTCAACTTTTTCTCAACCTTCCAGGGGCGTGAAAAACAAATCCCAATGGTCTTTGCAAAAAATTTTGATGGCTTTGAAGTTGTAATTGGGAAATTATTGATGCATCTGACTGAACATTCGATTGCTAAAACCTGTAGATTTGCAGTGTATGGGGAAAGGTGGTGGAAGAAGGAGAATGTGGTCATGGAATTTGTGAATAAGTTTTTAATCTCAGAGAAACAAAACCCTAACTGGAAAAAAGGAATACCACATAGATGGGTAAAGAGGGAATGGGACACCACTTTCCTTATCATCCACAGGTACATTACATGTGAGGGAAGGTTTTCATTGGTTTATCTCTATCATATCAGACTGTTAATTCATATTAATGGTGATTATCCTCTTAATTTACCCTACTTTTTGCTTAAAAGTTTATCTAAAATGTCCAAGAGGGTGCAATCATATCCTACTACAGCTAAAGGCAGTCTCTTTCATCATGATTTAATCAGGACATTGGTAATATTCTCTTTAAACGAAGTCCAGATATCATGGGATTGGTTAATCCAGTATTTAAAACGATTTACAATAAACTAAATCCAAAACTGTCAAAGGGAAGAAATCAACCAAATAGAAACAGACTTGTCAAGACAATGAGTTCTTCATTAAAGAGAATCACCTGCAGCTAGGGTAACTCAGACTAGCAAGAGGAAATTGTAAACTCAACAAACTATTGGATATTTTCCTGTAGGTGAAGACCATGGGAAAGCTACCACTAGTCGAGGAAAGAAGTCTAGAACAAATGAAGATATTGACATATTTCCTAATCCAAATATAAAGAGATAAATTAATGAAGTTGAGGATTATAATATGATCCTAGTTTAGACTCCAGTCAAGTAGAAACAAAAATCTACAAGTAAGATAAATGAAAAAGGCAAAAAAAACAGAGCAACAAGCCAACACCTGTGCTTAAGTGCCCAAGGAGAAACTCCACTAGAGATTCAATTAAATTTAGGTTAAATTCAAAGGCCATGTTTCATTCGTCCATTAAAAAGAATAATCTCATAATTATAAAGGATAATTCAGAATATTCCAAGACAGACACCGAAAAAACAGACAAAGACACCTTCTTTGAACATGACTGAGAAAGAATCTAAAAACTTGAGGAAGAGACAAGAAAAGGGAAAAACATGTTAATCAATAATCCAGGAGACCTATGACAAGAGAAACCACAAAATCAAATTCAATATCTGAATATGTGTTTAAAGGTATAGATGTAGTTTATGATGACAGAGATGATCTTTTTGCAGAAACAAAAAAGTTACAGGAAATACTTTGTTTTTTACCAGTTTTAGTCTTTATCCGCAATAGAGGTTTCAGAACAGTTGGAGATGAAATCATTGAAACCAAAATATTTTTTTGTTGGGAAAATTCCCCTTCACAAAAACCTCTCTCATTTTTTACACAGCTATCACATTTTAAGATATTTGAATATATTTTTGAGGCCTATTTTTCAGAGATTTCACAAGAAATAATTTCCTGTTTTAGTCATTAATTTTGGGTGAGGTTGCAGAACATCTGGAGATGAATTTTTGGAAACAAAAAGAGTTTTTTTTTTTTTTATCAGGGCCCTTCACAAAAACCTCTCTCTATTTTTACACAACTATCACATTTTAAGAGATTCAAATTTATCTTTGAGGCCTATTTTTCTGAGATTTCACAATAAATAATTTCCTGTTTTAGTTAGTAATTTTGGGAGAGGTTGTAGAACAGTTGGAGATGATTTTTTTTTTTTTTTAAATAGGCTTTTGTTTGGAACGAGCCCCTTCAAAAAAACCTCTCTTGGATTTTACACAACTATCACCGTTTGAGATATACGAAGATAATTTTGGACCCAATTTTTCAGGAATTTGCTAGATTTATTTTCCTAAAAAATCTCATGGATAGTTGTTGACAAGCCACCTCATCAATTCGACATGGAGAACAGATTTGATATTCTCCTTGATTATTTGAAAAAATAAAATAAATATATATGAGGAGGTTTTTCAGATCCATTTCTTTTGGATCTTGATAAATATGTATTCTTTCTATATATACAGGGTAGAAGGAGAAGTTAGGGGTCGAAAAGTTGGGGCTTTGAGGGACCTATTTTGAATATCATTGTAAGACAGTTTTATTCCACATTGATACTAAATGGAAAAGACATGTTGATGGTCATATTTTCTCTCTTTTCAGGTTCTATTTCTTTTCTTGCTTGAAGTCATTTTTCTGTTGCAATACATTGATTCCTTGATTTTAAGTAACACAGTGAAGATTTTGTTATTATTGTTTATTATCAAGATTTGCCTTCAAGTACATGTTCTTGTTTCTAAATTACATTTTGAAATAAGAAATCTATATGGGGTTGAAAAATTGAATGCTCTCATATTTCCTTTCATTATTTTCCTTATTTGTCTGATCTATTTATGTGACTACCTTTTACTAAATCAGTAGGATATCTTTTGACTTTTTTTTTTTTAGTTATGTGTTTACCTTGAACCCTTGAACCAACTTTCAACCATCCTCAAAAAACCAATTCATAAAACCCTTAAAATACTATTGCAATAACCTTGATGATTCCCTAGATTTCCCTCTCATAGTCAAGTGCAACTTTAGGGACTAACACTAGGTGGGAAAAGTCATTAAAATAATACAAAATATACAAAAGAAAAAAAACTAGAGATTAAAATATTACTCTCCAGTATGGTTGCCAAATAAATGTTGAAGCAAAGAATGGAAATTCCTTATTCAATCATTTTCGAATCTTACTAGGCTAATGTAAGATAGGCGAGAATATTACCCCAAGTTTATAGCCTATGCAAAAATATCAATCAACCCTCAAGAAATATGTTCTTGGATGAAATGTTATTTTAAAGTTGTGTGGTTCAACATTAAAAGAAAAATGTAAAAAAGTTTTTATGTAAATGATTACAAAAATTAAAATGAATGAAGTAAAAATATATTACAATTTGGAAAAAGAAAAAAATCAGAAATACACAAGTGTTAATTGAGAAAAAAACATATTTTATTGATAAAAAGTTGTTATGAGTTATAGCAAGAATGCCTCTTTTCAAACCCTTGTGAGGGTGAGGACCAAGATCAGACTTAGAAGTCGAAGATGGAATTGAACATCATACATAGACAATTGGTGTCTGAAATAAAATGACCAAGACTGAATACACTGGATCAACCAAGTCACAATCCCATCTTGTCTTGACTCTGCAAATTAATCATAATCAGACCTACAACTTAATTCATTAATTCTAATAAAACTACACAAACTATCAAGAGAATTGAATGACCTTCTGAAAGATCATGCTATCACAAGAGGATTAATCATTTTTAAGAAACTCAGAAAATGGAAAGATGAAATTTAGAAATCTCAATATGAAACAAGAGAAAACTTATCATAAGTGTTTCTCTCTAATTCCTCATGTCTGTTTTTTCCTTTGGTTTTCCTTTTATTCTCTAAAAGGTAGTTCCTCAAGTAGTTGAACTACTTTTAGTTTACTAAAGTTAAATAACTTCAGTTAATAAATAGGACAATAACTTTATTGATAAGGATAATAAAAAATTAATAATAACTAAATGGGTGGGGTCCCCATCTATTTATGCATCTCTTTATTTCAAAATTATAAATAGTTTTTCCGTGTCACTCCATCGTATATTTATTAAATATAAAGTAAATCATCATCATGTAATATACCAAAGGCATACATCTCAAATGCCATGGAATAAAACTCTTGTGTCTCCCATAAAATAACATGATATTTTAAAAGTTTCAAAAATAAATATCATGGTTATGCCATCTGTCCTCAAAAGGTGTCATAGTCAAAATATGTCTAAACATAATTAAAACAATTCAGGAAACTTCTTCCTAAAAAAATCATCACTTTATTTGATAAATTCCTCATATTGGGACTTCTTCTCCTCCAACTGGGCAATTTCATCATGTTCTTCATGCAAACTTATTTTTCCACTGCCTGCTAATTTAATCTTTGAATGGGAAGAGGAAGAGGATTTTTCCATGTTGGCTGAAGTAACATGTTGTTTTCCTTTATCATTCTGAGAACAATATGGTGTGGTTTTATGATCCTTTGGAGGTGGAGGAGGAAGCATGGACTCGTGTGTAGTAGTTTTGTGAACATGTAGTACTGGTTGAACTGGAGGTAAAGGAACTGATGCACTAGCAATATGTTGAAATAATGTAACTACACAGAGTATTCTTATTATTATTGATATATTATTCATAGGATCAATCCCCATTGTGGATTGATCATGTCAGTTATTGTAATAGGACCAAATCCCCTTTTGCAGATTGGTCAAAAGACAATTGTAATAAGTAGAATAAGAAGTCGGCCCCAACAGATATTAAGGAGACCCATAAATATAATAAAGATGGGTTTACCCACCCAGTTTGAGAAGTCGTCCCTGCCAGTGAAGAGACACTTCACACATGCCAGACTTGTATAAATAAAGGAGGCTAGCGCCTCACTTAGACACAACTCACTTGCTCAGTTTGAGAGACAAGTTTTGATCTATTACCGGAGAAGAAGGAGAGAGAGAGTGGAGCATGTCTAGGAGAGGACTTTCTGTATTAGCATAAGAGATCTCTTGACATTGTATTGGCTATCTATATTAATGAAGTTTTGCTGGGTTTTCTTCCCCTAGAGGGTTTCCAAGGATAAATGTTGTGTCTCTTATGATTGTGTATTTCTCAATGATATTGGATTATGCTATTGTTATCTAATGAAATGAAAAAGTCTATAATAATGGCTTAAACATTAACATGGTATCATGGCCAAGTTGAAGGAAGCATCTTTCACAAGTGAAAAATGTCACTGTTACCATACATGAAAATTAGGGCTTTTTGATAATGAAGCTTTTCAACCCCAAAACCATCTAGAAAAGAGCACCCTCAACTAAGGATCATTTTGGCACTCTCAGCGCACCTTTTCAGTGGCTAGATCTCCCGGAGAGTGAAACCCTATTTTCACAAAGTACTAGAAGTACCAGAAAACCAATGTACCAGAAGTACCAGAGTACCAGAGGTACCAGAAAACTAGAAGCACCACTCCATAAATCTGTAGATCAAGTTTGGAGGAGAAAAGGTTGGATTTTCTCAGATCCAAACACACCAGGCTACTCACCTCAGCCAAGCGCACCTCTTGGTAAGTTCAGTTTTTTATTTTGAGCACTTTCATTTTTCAGTCATTTTCCTAGCTTCAGGTAAAGATGTATGCGAGCATTAAGCTTGTTGACAAGTTAGAAGGAGTGAAAAACTTCCATGCCTGGAAGTATAGGATTGGCCTCATTCTTTAAGAGAATTACCTAGAAAGATTTGTCAAAGAAGAATTACCGAAACCCGACGATGCTCCAGAAAAGGCAAAGCATCAAAAGGACACAATAAGGGCCAAAAGAATCATTGCAGATCCAATTAAAGACCACCTAATTCCTTATGTGTCATCTAAGAAGACTCCGAAATAGATGTTTGATGCCTTGACCAGACTATATGAAGGAAATAACATAAACCAGAAGATGAATCTTAGAACTCAACTGAAGAATACAAGGATGCAGAAAGGAGAAATGATTCAGGAATACTTCTCCAGAATCTCAGAATTCAAAGAACAACTAGAAGCTATTGGAGATACAATAGACAAATACGAACTCATAATGACGTCCCTAAATGGTATCACAAGACCTTGGGATGCTTTCATTCAGACGATATGTGCCAGAAAGGAGAAACTGAAGTTTGAAAGTCTATGGGAAGAATGCATCCAAGAAGAAACAAGAGTAGCGAATCGGGAAGCGTTACTAGATAAGGATGATGATCAAGCCCTAGCTACTCACACCAAAGGAGGAAGGAAGAAACCCTACTTCCAAAAGGAGACTCATAAAGAGCCTCAACAATCAAATAAAT
>JZKD02S1672718.1:220217-239484 GCA_000966675.3 Picea glauca
TATTCATAGGATCAATCCCCATTATGGATTTATCATGTCGGTTATTGTAATAGGACCAAATCCCCTTTTGCGGATTGGTCAAAAGACAATTGTAATAGGAAGAATAAGAAGTTGGCCCCAACAGATATTAAAGAGACCCAGAAATATAATAAAGGTGGGTTTACCCACCCAGTTTGAAAAGTCAGCCCTACCAGTGAAGAGACACTTTACACGTGCCAGACTTGTATAAATAAAGGAGGCTAGCGCCTCACTTAGACACAACTCACTTGCTCAGTTTGAGAGACAAGTTTTGATCTATTACCGAAGAAGAAGGAGAGAGAGAGTGGCGCATATCTAGGAGAGGACTTTCTGTATTAGCATAAGAGATCTCTTGGCATTGTATTGGCTATCTATATTAAGGAAGTTTTGCTGGGTTTTCTTCCCCTAGAGGGTTTCCCAGGATAAATGTTGTGTCTCTTGTGATTGTGTATTTCTCAGTGATCTTGGACTATGCTATTGTTATCTAATGAAATGCAAACATCTATAATAATGGCTTAAACATTAACAAGTAGTAGTGTGAATTGGTGGAGCAGGGGGAGGAATAGGCCATTGATTAGAACCTAAAGACAAACTTTTGCATTTTCTCTTTGGGGACCCGACCTATAATTATATAGTATAGATAATCGTAGGCTTCGTAATAATTTGTGAGCTTTTATAAAGGTGAAAAAAATTTGAGTCAACACATGGGAAATATTACTTCTTGGGTGTTGATATATGTAGAATGTTAATATTTTTTCTCTAGGAAATCAACAACCTACTTAAATGTTTCATGCTTGGAAGGTGTGTCTTCTTCTTTTAGGTTGTCGTTGCTTGAAATTTCAAAACTTTCCAAACATAAAACTATTTTCTAATTCACATCCTACCAACTTGCCACCAAGATCAATGCCCAAATTTGGGACTACCAACAATGATTTTCCTTATGAATGAGATATTGTTTTGAAACTTCAAACTCCTATCCTTCTAGAGCAAAGGATTGATCCTCCTCAAATTTCAAGTGAAATGTATGGTTATGTGAGTGTTTGAAATGGATTTTATTGGAAGTATTCACATGATATTTTTGAATTTCATGGTCTCCTCCTACTTGGTCCCAATCATTCAACCTGATATGTTGATAATTACCAACTTTTTAGTGTTGGTATCATCCACTCAAACTCAAGGGAGGGTGAGGAAATTCATGTGACATCATAAGTTGGCATTCCCCCCAACTTTTTTTTCGTTGAATGGTATTCTATCACACGATCAATGCAATCATGTTTTTCCTCCCTAGGGAAAGATTGGTTTAACTCATATCTCCACTAAATATTGACAAGAATGTAGTTCAAAACATTATTTGGATGAGAAGAGCTCTTAGCTAGAGAATTTACTTTAGTTTCAATAAGAGTTTTATCACTATCAACAAAGTGATAGGTTGGAGCTAGAAATATTTGAGGATAAAAGTGTTGTTCATTATATGTTGTTTTTCTTGGGGTAAATCTCTAATCTCATTAGTAGCATCTTCTATCCAAATTCAACATACTCACTTTCTATCAATTATTCTACTAATTTTTCCATTTGATATACATAAGAAGAGGAGGGAAGATAATTTCCAAATAAAGTAGGGTTCCACACCACTTGTGATTTTACATATGGAGAAGACCTCAAATCCCTTTGCATATATTCTTGGAAAACAACGACATCAAAGTCAAAACGTCGATTATGGAAATATGATTTTTATAAACCAACATCAAGAAAGTCACCAATAAATTGGTCTTCTTCAACACCAACACCATTGAAATCAATAGCTTAGTTTTTAAAACTATCTTATTGATCTTCATAGCAGGAAACAACTTCATCTTCAAGATTTTCTTCATTGTGACTAACATTTTCATGTTAATGAAACATCGAAGTATCATCATACATTCTCTTATATTCTTGTATGTCCCTATTAAGATGATAAGTTATCTATGTTAACTCTTAACTTGTGTGCCCTTGCAATCTCTTAGATATGACCTCTCATCAAATGAATATGGTCAATGGTTTCTCTTGTCTAGATTTCTTTACTTCGAGGAATGAGAGAGGAAGACTCCATGTCATATAACATTTTGAAGAACCAAACTAATGTGTAGTCTCCAAGTGAGATATTTTTGCTTTAGGGACCACTACTTATTCACGACAAACAATAGATAATTAGCAGCAATGGGAATAGGGATTCATTCTCTAGTGGAGTTGCTAATAAATTTCCAGAAAGATAAAAATTATTCAATAATGGAAGATGTTAGTATCATATTTCATTAGATTTAAATTGAGTGAATATATGAATAATGGACTCACCAATATTTTTTATTATATTCCCTAGGAGAATTCCCTCCCCGACAATGATTCAAGTTCTTATGTTGTCCCCTAGGATTTTCCCTTTCTCATATGGACAAATTTTGGAGATATTACACACTTACACAATCACTTTTTCTAAGTTGTAGCATATACTATTATCTAAAGAATATTCCCCTACAAAATAGGGTGCTTCCTAAAAATTATGGCACTTCCTACAAAATGGAGCACATTATCAATTCATTTGACTAGTGGAAGACTACTTATGCCTCTATTTCCATCTCTTTAGGGATTTCCCTAGGTTTTAGGTCATGAGGGAACAATTTTGTTGCATGCATGTGCTATTTTTGGTCTCCACATTTGTCATTTTGTTAAATCATTTCCTCTTAAACAATTAACTTAGACTAGCTAGTAGTTAACTCTCGTTACAGTGAGTTAGTGTCTAGATATCCTTTAGATCACTACTATGGTGCATTTACTCCATGAGATTGGTGTATTGCTTCTCTTGGATAATATATTTGTGTGCATATTACTCATTCATTATGTTGTCATTAATATATTTTTCTCATTCTTTCTCTCATTATTGTCTCTCTCCCTCTCAACTCTCTTTCAAGTTTTATGTGATTTTCTCTAGCTAGGTTTTCACCCAAACTTTATAAAAAATACCAAGGCATAATGTCCAAGAGTACCTTCCTACACCACTCCAGGACTTCAAGCTAGTTCTTGATCTTAAATATGTATCTTAAGGATATTTCTCAATGAAGCTTGAATTGTTTTATTGTAGAGGTAGGGTGGTGCATAGTGAGTGATTACGAATTTTTTTAAAGACATAGTATAAATAATTGATTTATAGTTTCGGGAGTGACCAAGAAGCCAAACAACACAAGGATTCAATATATTTTAGCCACAAAAGTGATCTTCTAAACCACAAGCACCATAATTTGATTATGCATGATAAATAAGTCAAGGAAAAAGAGGTTTGTAGTTAGGAGAGCCATGTTACAAACTCTATCCATGGATACAAACTCTAGAAATTATGCTTAATTGATGTTTAAAACTTATTTAACAAGTTTTAATGAATACCCATGAAGCCAGTCGACACAATAAATGCAAGATGAATGGATAGAACTTTGTTTCGTTGGTGAAGTAGAGCTAATCGCTAAATTACATTGGTATTTTCCCATTAATGAACACGAAATAGAAAAGACACCAGGGGTTGTGTTGACTTAGTTTGATCCTAGGTTTCTCCACATACAAATTACATAAAAAAAAATGTTTCCAAGAAGAAAGGAAATGGCATTGGTGGGTTAACTCAACTCTATCCTCCACCATTCCATAAAAAAGAGGTAGAATCTCACAAGCGGGTTCATTCACCATTGGTGCTATGGAATCCTTCACCAATATTTCTTCCAAAATAGTACATAATGGGTATCAAGTGGGAACTAATTCTCCTTCTCGAGCCAATATGGAATCTAGGCTCATACAATGATTACAATCTATCTCTTAGGAATGTAGGGAGAATGAGAAAGGAGAGAAAGAGAAGGAGAAGGAAAATGACAGTTACTTGTTTCTATAGAAAGAGTGATTCTTCGAGAATATATTTAGTTTCTAATGACATATTTACTTTCTACCTACCCTACTATGTTGTTGATTTGAATCTCTAACCCTTTATACTGAGAAAAATATATCTATTATAAATTGTTGGGAGAGATGTGTGTTTCCCAAAATAGGGTTAGAATACTTTTCTCCTCTATCAACGGGAATGTTTTCTTTTACTTTTGTCATATTTAGTTAGAAGAGAAGCTTTCATTCAACTAAATTATCCTTTAACCAAATTGATGGCCAAATTCGGGGTTGATTTTGGTTCCTTAATCTTCTTGTTGTATTTCTTTGTAGGGATATAACAACTTTCTTGGCAACTCATCAAAAGATTTGATCCACCAACTGCCTAAATTAACCAAAAAATTGGACTTAGTGAGGAATTCCATTCCATTCTTCCATTCCATCACTGTTGTTACCATTATAGGTGGGTGTGAGCTAGGGAGACATTATGACTGGAACACTTTGGGGGTTCTAAGTGAATTATGTGATACCACTGGGAACAATTCCCCTTGGGTTTCTTTGGGGAAGGCTCGATCCCTAGAGAGAGAATTGTATAAGATATGTTTCCCTAGGTACGAGGCCTAGTGGGTGTTTGTAGACTCCATTATAGTAGTTGGAGTTCATGGATCCATAGAGCTCTAAGACTTCCTGGTGGGCTTATGTTGAATCCCTCGAAGGGAAGTGGGATAGTCCAAGGGACTTTAGTGCAGAGAAGGGGGTACATTTCCTTGGGTTGTGCAGGCTACAGGTAATGAGAAGTTGTAGGTTTAAAATGTTGTTGGAGTTTGGTACCTTGGCCTAGCCTTTGATTATATGATTGTGAGATCTTAGTTGGCCTAGTGAGAGTGTTTTTTCCCTAGTGGATTCATAGCCCTAACTCAGGGGTGACCTATTGTTGAGACAACTAGAACAACATTGTTTATGGCTAGGTATAATGTCCAAGGTCTGCAGCCAATTGGTGCCTTTATAAAACATAAGTGCCATGTTTATATATGATTTTTATTACCGGGTATATTGTGTATTATGTATTTAATTTCTGTTGTATTTTTAGTGAATAAAATGCACATTAAACTTATGAATGTTATATGGTTATGCATGTGACTGTATGTTTTAGCTTGAATAATTGTATCATATGCAGAGCATATTTTATAGAATGACATCATAGCCCAATTGGGAATAATTAATTATGGTATCACATAAATATTGAGCGAGGATAATAGAAATTAGAGAAATTCAACATGGACAAATCCAAAATTTGGAATAACATGGCTCATATATGAATCTGGGTGCATTACAATTTGGTTTTAGAGTTGTTCTATAGTAATGTGGCCTAGACTAGAGGTATCGGTACATTACAATGTGGTATCAGAGTGAAGGTTACAACAATCGTGTTGTATGGGCCAGGAACCAGGTCGAAAATGAGAAGAAATTGCATGTTTTCTACTAAATGTTTGACAAAATTCCTCGAGGAAATGAATTGGGGAAATATTCAGATGCATAAAATTATGGGTTGAAATTGCCCATATGTGGTCACATTTGGTGAAATACAAGTTATAGAAGAATAAATTATAAAATCCATAGCTTTGTATTGGTATTGTTGGGTCGGATTATGAATGTTCAAAGTTGACCATTGAAGGCCATGGGGAAATTGGACGAAATCCCCAATTCTGGGCGAAATATGAAGGGAAATTTTGTTCATAAATGTCAAAATGAAAGGTACAAAATTCGAATTGATAGTTGCATGCTTAAAATCAGTGGAACCAAAGGGTTGATGCTGGACATCAAACACAAATTTCATGGTAGAAAAAAATTCTAGAAAATGGATGAAATTGGAAAAATTAGGAAATTTAAAAATTTAAAAAACAAAATGAATTTTTTCATATGGGTGATGTCAGAGATGACATGGAGATGATAAGTGGAAATAAAATTGACACATGGAGGGGACATGTGTCATCACGAGGTTTCATTTTGGAATGGAAAAACCCTGTTATCGATCAAGCACATTAGGATCTGAGCTGAATGTGGATTATTGATAGCGATGGATCTCCACTGTTAGATATTTCGAAGTCAAGGGGCATCGTTAATTTCTGATCATATCTGAGCCAAAAATTAATCTGGTTCATTGGATCAGATGGATCTCCACTGATAGATATTTTGGAGTCAAGTGGAATTGTTAACGTTCAATAATCATTAAGCTCAAAATGCATCTGGGTTGTTGGATCAGATCGATATCCATCGTTGGATCTTTCAGATTTAAGTAGCATCTTTAACCTCCAATCACCTTTAAGCCTAAATTAGATCTGGACCATTAGATTAAATCATCCTCAATTGTTGGCTCTTTTAGTGGTAAGTTGCTCCAATAAGGATCGTACACCTTTAAGCCAAAATTAGATTTAGACCTTCAAATCAAATCAACCTCAACCATTGGATCTTTCAGAGTTAAGAAGCATCCTTAACTTATGATCATATCTAAGTCAGAAATTAATCAGGGTCATTAGATTGGGTGAACCTCAATCGTCAGATTTATCGGATGTAAGTTGCAGCATTATCATCTGAGCACTTCTCATTTCAAAATAAGATCTTAACCATCTAGTTTTCATAAATTCACGGGATTATGCCACGTGGTGTGAAGAACAAAAGTTGTAGGTTGTTCATGACTTGGATAACGTAAAGTGGAGAGAGAAAAAGTAAAGAGAAAAGAAGAAAGAGAGAGAGAAGGATGATCTGGAATATGACGCGATAGGGCCAAGGTGGCCAAGGTAGATGACGTGGAAGACATGGAGAATGACACATGAGACTTGAATTCCAAATCAACAGAGATGTTCCATGCCACATCATCAAGGATGCCACGTTAGCAAAGATCATGGTATTTTAAAAAGAAATAATGGAGCCAAAATATTTTTTTGTCCATACCATGAGAAAATTAACTCCAAATAAGCTGAAATTTTGTGGTTAGATCCACAGTCAGAAGGGATACAAAAATGTCAGTGAAGGACATTGGCCATTTTTGCTCCAAATTTCTAGAAAATGAAGAATAGTATTTTTTGAAGAATGGGGTTGGGTACAATGACAAAGTCCCTGTTGTAAGTGAAAATTGAATAGCATGGAACATGACTAGGAATGAATATACCCCATGAAGACTTTGACTAAATTCCAAAGGGTGTGGAGTGGAAATTCCCGGATAGGCCAAAATCCACTATTTTGGGCCACTTTTTGGAGATTTTGGAGATATTTAGAGGAGGAAAAGTGACCCCAAATCACAAACACAAAAAATTTAATTTAGTAAACTTTTCATCTACTCATCAAGCCCAACAACTTTTCCTTAGTGAAATTTTCACATAACTTCTTAGTTTGGGAGATATCTAGTTTGGCTAAAAATTTTAAGTGTGGAGAAAAGTGAAAAGTTGTCATTTCCATATTGTTGTAGAAAGTGATTGGAACATAAGATTAAAATTCTAAAGTTTGACCATCATAAACACTATCTGCACTCGATATAAAAGTTTTTTTGGTTATGGATGGAATTTCTTCTACAACTATCTAAAGTTAGCCTCTGAGATTTACTTTATCGGTGAGGGAATACAAAAGGGGAAAAATGTTAAATTCAATAAACCATAACTTTCTAGTCAAAGCTAATGTAATATCCCCATATCCTTGGATCTGGATATCAACTGCTAACTCTGGGGTTGTGACTGCAGATTTGATGCGCTGGGGTTTTTGGCTGAGTTTCAAAAGGTTTCTGGATGCATTTTGTTATGTTTAATAGTTTTATACAGTGCATGCAAATATATTTGGAACCATAACCAACTCAACAATTTTATTAAGCAAAATAACGAAAATAATAATACAATATGCGGAAACTCAAACAAATATATTTAGCTAGATCTTTATAGAGGTCAATCTTAACTGGAATATAAAACAAGATACTAGAAAATATCGATAACGACGATAGATGGATGGATCTGATGTAGCATCCCCAACCACCTGTTGGGCTATGCCACGTAAAAAAATTTGAACTGTATACCATATTTAAACATACAGAAACTATGCAAATGCCCAGATTCATACAACATAATAATAAAATACACATGCAACACACACATAGGAAAAACCCATAAAAATAAACGCATAAATAATAATGCAGCATGTAATTTAACACACAATTGACACTTGTATTTGATAAAAAAAGACCACCAACTGTGTGCAGACCTTCCATGTTCTTCCTAGCCTTAGACCACACTACTCATAATTCTCAAAAATGGGTCACCCCTGAGCTGGGACTAAACTTCACCCAGGAAAAGGAATCCTTAACCAGGTTGATGTATCTCAGACGATAGAAAAAACTCTGTCACAAGTGCCAACTCGAACTAACAGCCTATAGTCCCTCATTCCCCACATGTTTGTCCCGCCCTGAGAAATTTTCCCCTTCTCTTATCAACAATCCTTCGACTGCCCCGTTTCCTTTTTTGGGTTTTAGCAATAAGTCAGACAGGAAGTCTCAGAGCCCTATAGCTACAGCTTGGCACCTTTGGGAAATAATTCCTAGCAATTATCTCACCCAGAGAGAATTGCTCACAGGCCTGAAAACCCGCTTTTTCAATATCCCACGGGCCTAACAACCCGCTTATTCATTCTAGTTCCTAATATCACCAAGTACAGGTATGGGTACGGTGTTGGTTTAGGTAAGGTATAGGTACAATAGTCGTTCGGGTGAGGTACAAGTATGTTGCCAGTGACATAGAGGTATGCAACACAACTGAAAATCTGTGAGTGAAGGAATGGAGGAATGATGGAATGATGGAATGAATGGAAAATGCACTAAGTCCAAACTCTTTGTATGCATGTTCCTAATTTGACACTTGTCATGTTGAGAGCTTCTTTGGACCACTTGTCCCCATCCTTAGAAATTAGGATAAAATAATTATCCATATTTTATACTTTAAGGAATATTAATATAATATTCCTTTTTGGATTAATCTCCCTATATTAGCCCCCTTATCCTTAACGTTTATCCCCCTTTCCCTAACTAGTGGATTTTAGTCCCCCATACTCTTTACATGGTTGGTTTGCACGCAGTGGTGTTTTTTTTATTAATACTTGCATGTGAAAACATTTACATTTACATCACAGATATACTTGCTCTTTTTGCATCCTGGCTCACCAGCCTAAGTACAGTTGTATTTACATTTACATTTTGGGTCTAGCCTAGGGATATTACATCTTAGATCTATAAGTTAGATCCATTGCATGCATGTAAGGAAGCATTGCATGCTACCAAAAATGTGCTGCAAAACTGTTGTAGAAGACTGGGAAGTTTTCCCTAGTGGAAATGCTTGTCAGAATGGGCTTAGACCTATCTCATATGGATTTCCCTTCTCCATATAAAAATCCCCCTACCATAGAGATGGGAAGTTGTCTCTCTAATCCACTGTCAGAACCCCGGACAAATGCCAAAACCCCCACCCACTGCAAACTAATGAAATGGAACGATATGGGTATTTAACCCATCAGAAAATCATGAGATCTGTCTCACTAGAAACTCCCTAGCCTCCTATAAAATGGGTCGAAAGGAATTTGGCTCTCCCTGCCTAGTTAGGCCTAGCGAACCCTTACTGCTGATAAATCCTCCCCAAAACCTCACATTACAACTGGAATATTTGTGCATTGACTTGTGTTGGATCTCTCTACTGCTATAACCTGAAACTATAGCTCGATGAAGAACCTATGTGATCCTCCTGACAAACTAGGGTGTGTCTCTCAACACCAAACTCTGTCAATGGTGGTGGTTTCATCCAGAAATCGATAAAACAAGAAGGAAGTCACGCGACTCCTCTCTGGGTTCTAATTTCCAATTCATAATCTTCATAATGAGGAACAAAGTCAAATTTTCTAATTTTATATCCCTCCTCATCTAATTTCTCGTTCACTTTATTAATTAAGTAACTGTTCCCTAAGTTTTGATTTAATAATCACTCAAGTCACTTAAAACACCTTTTTTGCTTCTTTTATTACTTAATGTCACTTTCACCTTATACTTTTCTGGTAAATGACATTAAATAATTCTTTTATTCCCTTTTCTTTCGACTATAGCCTACGAGAACCAGCATAAGCTACCCAGTTGCTCTTCCTGGAGCCATCAATTGGAAAGAGACATTACAACTAAGAATTGAGCAAGTGGGTAGTAATTGGAAAGATATTGGAGAGTAGAATCATCTTATCCACCCAAAATTCATATTTGAGTAACATAATTTTACAACAAATCAAAAGAAGGCATCCAATGGCCTTAAAGTGCTGAAAATGATCTATGATTTTCAGAAATGTTAATTATTTTTAATCTAACATAATTTTGTTGATTACACATTTTGAATAAATAAGGATACAGTCAAAACAAAGCAGGTACAATATGAATATCAAATATATGGAGGATGCACAGAGAGCCTACATCCATGAGGAGGAAGTCAGGAGGTTACATATCAGCTTGGGTAATGCAGAGACTGGGTCAAATGGGCATAGAGAAGGCAAAGAATAAAACATAGATTTGGTGGAGACAATGAGAATCTTACAAATATAAGTGTTGAGCTACAAAGAACACAATGAGAGGATTAAAAGAGCTTAGGAGGAACATAACCACATCAACACTCAACTATTACAGAGTCTGAACAATCTGCACCAGAAACTAAATAAAGAATCATATTCAAGGAAGGAAACATAACACAAATCTCATGCTAGGAGAAAGGATCCTAGAAGTGTTGGTAAACATCATCACCATTCACCAAGTCACTCAGCTACAAGGGCACATGCAATTTCAGATTCAAAAAGTGGTCCAAGTTTATCTCCTATCAAACATCATAAAAGGAGGTATGAAGTAGATGATTTGGAAGCAGAGTTGAGGAAGATCAAACCTCCTACATTTGATGGTGATCAAAATAAATATGAATATACAAAATCTTGGTTGTTGGGAATGAGGAAATACTTCCAATTGCACAATTATTTATCAAATGTAGAAGCCAAAGTTGCAATCTACCATCTTCAACAAAAATCATCAATGTGGTGGGACCATCTCAAACAAGTTAAGCACATTGATGAGATGAGGATCTCATGGAGGCAGTTCAAAAAGTGTTTTTGGAAGAAATACTTTTTAAGATATTATCATGACAAGAAGATGCTTGATTTCTTTGAACTCAAGCTTGGAAACATGAAAATGGATGAGTATGAGTGATCCAGATTATTTTAAGCAAGAAATGAGAGAGGAGATATAACACATAAATATACAGAGATATTGAAAGAGTGACAATAATATAACTGAGATATATCAAAAATATAACAAGATGCACATATATACAGTAATACACAATTTCTATTACTGAGCGAAATGTACAAAACTGTAGAAATACAAAGTGAAAGACTCACTAGAATGGTGGCAACTTATCTCTGAGAAGAGATGTGACGACTACTCACATTCGTAGGAAGATGAAGAAGATTAAAATGATGCTCTAAAGTCATTTTTAACATAAATGAAATCCAAAACCCTAGCCCCATAAGATGAAAAACCAATAGTTTTGTGGACCCTGTTTTGGGTAGTTTGGTGTATTAACTTCTTGGGGGCATAACTTTGGCATACGATCTTTGTTTGGGGAGCACTATAGCTTGTTGGAAAGGTATCATTGAGGAGATTAATTTTTTGGGCCCAATAAGACTTTGGCTATCATTGAGTAGCTTGATCCCGAAAAAAATTCATTTAGGCCCTCAAAATGGCCCCAGAAGTTTGGGAACTGAAAAACTGCTAAAAATAGTAAGTTGCCAGAAGACCGTTTTGAGCAATTTGGAATAGGTGGGTGGCCACCGATATCCACCTGGATAAATGAGAGGAGGTTCCTTGAATTACTGAGGTAGGTTGGCTTCATAAAGGATGAGAAAGTTAAAATCCAAAGATTTATGATTGGGATACCTTCTTTCTATGGAGATAAGATACATTTTGATGAGTCCAAGAAACTAGAAGAGGATATAAGAAAAAAAAAAGTATCTTTATGAGAATAATAAATGAATGCCAAATTTCCAATCATATTGGGATGACAAGAAGAAAGGCAAGATGGAACAAAGAAAGAAAGGGTTTAAGCTTCCATTTTTCAGAAATAGTTCTCAAGTACAGCCAACACAAAATGCATCTAGAATGACAGGTTCTTTGGGGAAGAGGCCAAGACATCATTGTTCACAAAAATGGGGATGAGCATTGTTTACAAAAATGGGGATGAGCATTGTTCACAACATCCAGGAGGTTGATACAATGTTAATCCTTAGACAAATCCCCATGTTATGTATAAAACCCCTTATTAAGCCCTAAATATTGGATTATTGCATTTCTAGTGTTATATGGGTAGGTCGGCTAGAACCCTTCATTTCACCCTTTCATCATAATGGTACCCTTATATATATATATATTTATCAAGGAGACCTAGTTTTATAATCATCTTATCTCATCTAATATTGTATTATGAATTGGATATATTGTAAAAGGAGGTTTCCCCCTCAAAGTGGATTGTATTCATTGCCTTTTTGTCATGATTAAGTCGTTGGATCATAACATTTAGGACCATAGCATCAATCCTAGAGTTTTTCTTCTCCAAGCGAGTCATCTTAGAATTTTTACTGTATTTTTTCCTGGGATGATTCAGATAGTGAAACTTTAAGGTTACTTATATGACATATCAAGGTACTTGTGGTACAAATTTTAGCTTATGGGTCATTATACTTTTGGAGATATAGCCTATGGAAGTTAGGGTTTTTACTCATCTTGAATTTAGTTTTAAACTAGTCATCTTGGGATTTTTGCTATAAGTTTTTTCCCAGAAGGTTTCAGATAGTGAAACTTGGTGGAGATTGAGGAGACATCTCCTATTATAGGTGGTCCAAATTTCAGAATCAGGTATCAACTATTGGACACATCAAATTCTATACAAGTTCTCTCTCCAGAAAAGTCCAAAAATCAGTAAGGGTTGGGAAAGTTATCATAACTTTCATTTGGAACATAAAATTTTGGTCGTACCAATGGAATTAAAGAGAGGACATATCAAAGTACTATAGGCTGAAATTTTAGACTCAAAAGGGTTGAAATTTCATAAATACATCATAACGAAGGTCTCCCAGGAGGACAGACTCCAAATTAAGAGTTTGAAAGGTACGTAACTTACAATTGGCATAAATTTTTATTAGAAGATATGTTTTTGGTGATTCAAAATTTGTGCTAAAGAGGAAAAAGAGGAGAATTATTTTTTTCCCACATGGCTCCAAAGGCTCCTCCAAAATTTACTTCACCAACTAAACATCCAAAGATATCGACCAACACACAAGAAGAAAAAGACGAAATCTTTTACCAAATTGGAAAGATGGAAAATAATATGGATGAGGTGGAAAAGAAGATGGATGAGGTGGAGAAGAATATGGATAAAAATATGAAAGAGATGGAAAATCATATGAAAAAGAAGATGTTATAATTTCAAAATTCCATGTCTTCCATGATCTTGTAGGCTCTAGATGAGAGACTCCCTAAAGGGATGTGGAGATCCAAGGAAATCATGAAAAGAAGGAGAGCAATGTTGTTGAGACTCAATCACATATGTGGAGTATTTCATCACAATTGGGGAGAAAAAATACTGAATTTTGGAATCATTCATTACTTCAATATTGACATCATCATGGTCTCAATGTGGCAACAAGGAACTACTTCATTCCAAATATCGATATGAGGAATTTTGATGGTAAAGATCCTATAACATGGATATTCCAGATGGAGCAATTCTTTGATATACACCAAACACCATGATTAAAAAAGCTACCTATTGCATCATTGTATTCAAAAAATGATCAATTTGTGTGGTTTCAATGGCTTTGTGAAAGAAAAAAGAAATCTATTATCTCTTGCTCCATTTTTACAGATTAATTGACATCACTTTATGGGGATATTAAGAGCAATACATTCTTTATTCAATTGATAAATCTTTTCCAAAAAGGTCCAATTACATAGCACATTCAATAATTCCAAAAGATCATCCTCAGGGTAAAGAACATTCTTTAGTATAAATTGTTATATTTCTTTATGGGAACTTTAAAGGAGAACATTCAACATGAGGTACATCTCTTCGAACCTAAATCCCTAGAGAAAGATTTCAGTGTGGCAAGGAAATTGGAGAACAAAAATATGGCTACTATAAGGGTGGTCATTGATAACTATAGAGATAACCATGTTCCCTCTCCTAAAACAACAAGGTTGACAGCTAAACAAATGGACGAAAGAAGATAAAAGGGATTATGTTTCCATCGTGAAAACAAGTATAGTAAAGGGAATAAATGCAGTGAGAAGAAATTATTCTACATTGACTGTGAAGAGAACGAAGATAAAGAATTGGAACCATCACAAGAGACAGATCTAGAAGAGACTACTCCAAGGATATCTTGCCATGCATTGGCCAACATTAGTACTCCATAAACCCTCAATATATGAGGATACATCAAAAATAAAAGGGTAACAATATTGATTGATTCTGGTAGTACCCATAATTTAATCAATTGAAAATTAGCAAAAGATCTCAATTGTTTTATATATCTAACAAAAAATTTTCAAGACGTGATTTAATATGTAGGTACCGTAAATTGTTCTAGGAAGTGCCATAGTATTAATATCAACACGGGGGAGTATTTTTTGGATAGTCCCATGATGGACATCCAAATGGGTGATGTTGATGTTGTATCAGGGGTCCAATGGTTATTATCATTGGGAACAATGGTCCTTAACTTTCAAGATCTTTTCATGACATTTTACTTAGATGGAAAGGAAATTGAGCTTAGAGGTATTCAAGGGGAACCCTCTCTGGTGATAAGCTCTAATAGCATGAAAAAATTACTAAAAAAGGGACTCCATGGTGTAATTGCAAAATTATTTTCACTTGATGTTCAAACATCTATATCTTCTACTCCATTAGATCTCCAACTAGTTATCAATAATAATTCCAAGGTATTTGGTGAAATTCCTAAGGGTCTTCCACTTGCTTGAGATCATGACCATGGTATTCATTTGCAACCAAGAAGTGTACCACCTAACATTAGGCCTTATCCGTATCCATATGCACAGAAGAGTGAGATTGAGTGTATGATCAAAGAAATGTTAGGCGTCGGTATAATTCAACCTAGCCAAAGTTTTTTCTCTTCACCAGTGGTAATGGTTACAAAAAGGGATGGTTCATGGTGTATGTGTCCAGATTACAGACAACTCAACAAAAAATGACCACCGAAGATAAGTTTCCTATTCCTGTCATTGATAAATTATTGGATGAATTGCATGGAGAAAAATTATTTAATAAGTTGGATCTTTGTTCAAGATATCATAAAATCAGAATGAGGCATGAAGACATTCCCAAAACAGATTTTAGAACACATGAAGGTCATTATGAGTTTTTGATTATGCCATTTGGACTTACTAATGCACCTTTAAAATTTCAAATCTTGATGAATTATATTTTCAATCCTTTCCTTAATTTGTGTTAGTATTTTTTGATGACATACTAATCTACAACAAATCTTGGGAAGAGCATGTACAACATGTTGACATAATATTACAGCTATTGGAAGAGAAACAAATTTATGCAAATCCTTCCAAGTGTGACTTTGGGGTTCAAGAAGTGGAATATGTGGGTCATATTGTATCTCATGAAGGTGTAAAAGTGGACCCTAACATAATTTATTCTATGAGGGAATTTCCAATTCCCAAAACCTTGAAGAAACTTAGAGGATTCTTAGGATTTACAGGCTATTTCCACAATTTTGTCAAGAACTATGGTCAAATAGCAACACCTCTAACCATATTATTAAATAAGGAAGAATTTTCTTGGATTGAAGCAACAACCCAATCTTTTGAAAACTTAAGGAGGCTATGTGTACAACTCTCGTCCCAGCCACACATGACTTTACAAAAAAATTTATTATGAAGTGTGATGCCTCGAATCATGAAATTGGTGCAGTATTAATGCAAGAAGGAAGGCCCCTTGCCTTTGAAAGCAACCAACTTAAAGAAAAAACTTACTCAAACCCATTTGTGAAAAAGAAATGTTTGCCATACTACATGTAGATAAAAAGTGATGCCCTTACCTAATAGGAAGACACTTCAAAGTGAAAATAGATCATGATAGTTTGAATTACTTATTGAATCAACTATTATCTTCTGAAGAGAAACAAAAATGGGTTACAAAAATGCTTGGTTATGAATTTGAAATTATCTACAAAAAATAAAAACATAATGTTGTGGCAGATGCCCTTTCAAGAAAATAAGAACAAACATAAGGTTCATTATGTGCTATTTCTATTTTGCAATATGATTGGGTGGAAGAAGCAAGGATAGAATGGAAGCAATATCAAGAGCTATGAAATATCATTCAACAACTACAAGACGACCCCAGTTCATTATATAATTTTGTATGGAAGAATGATTTGTTATGGTATCATGATCTCCTATATTTATGTAAGAATTCCGAACACAAAAGTCCTTCTGGAATTGCACACTTCTTCTATAGGAAGACATTCTGGATTCTTGACAATGTACCATAGGATCAAGAAGGATTTTTTTGGGAAGGTCTTAAAACTAATGTTCAAAATTTTGTGTCTAAATGTTTGGCCTGCCAATAGAAAAAGGGAGATATAATCAAGACACCAGGACTCCTATAACCATTAGTTATACCAACTCAATGTTGGCAAGAAGTTTCAATAGATTTTATTATAGGTTTACCCAAATCTGAAGGAAAGACTGTCATCATGGTAGTAATGGATCGACTGACAAAGTATGCCCATTTTTTCTCTCTTTCTCATCCTTTTAAAGAAATTACAGTAGTTGCAACATTCATTGAAATAGTTCAAAATCCACATGGAGTTCCCAAGATTATTGTAAGTGACAGAGATCTAGTTTTCACTGGAAATTTTTGGAATGAATTATTTCTTGTTTGGGTACTCAATTAGTTCACAACTCATCTTACCATCCTCAATCTGATGGGAAAACTGAGACTGTCAATAAATGTCTATAAGGATATCTTTGTTGTTGATGATTAATTGGGTTGGTTGTCATTGATGTCAACTCTTGAAGAAAGTTCGATAGCAAATTCTGGTAGCCCCAACAGTGTGGTTAAGGGACTTCGGTTTTATTGATGTATAATGGTATGAAGTTTAATATATTTGCAGGTAAGACTATTATATATGGATATTACATGTCATGAAATTTCTGGTGATATGTGGAATGCCACATAACTCCTCACGGTTAGATAGTTATGGCCTTGTGAAGTTGGAGAACCCTCATGAGTTATCTAGAAGGTCAAAGAAATCAAAATTATTCTAGAACCTCCTAGAAGAAGTTGACTATTCAAGTGAGTAAAACTAGGAGTTAAGCATGGTTTAAGTTGTTGCAGTAAGAAAATAATTAAAAATAAATTAGTTGCAACTAGAAGTGGAGAATTTACTATTTGTAGCAAAGTGAGTTAAAAGTGGGTTAGCCCTAAAAGAAGGAAATTGGGTTAAGTTGGTTAGAAGGTAACCCCTTGAGGAAGCTACTTGGAAGTATAAATAAGAGAGAAAGGCTCTCCTATTAGCACCTATTGAGCACATTGAATAAATATTACTGTGTAAAGTTTATTGCAGGTACTCATTGATATATTTGAATTTGTGCAAGTATGAGGTAGCACGAAGGGTTGATGGCGAAAGTTTCAGAATTACAGAAAATAATGAAAAAAACCCTAGTTTTTTAGGTGTACATAGGCTGGAGTGGAGCAGGGTGCGTATGTATGCGGGATAGCAGTATATTAGGACCCGTACATGAAAGAAAATCCCTAGAAACTTGAGAATATGAAGATGTCAGGTCTCTAGAGTCTGAAAGCAAGATCTCGAGAAGGTTTGTAGTGATCAGGTACATCAGATCTATCTACTGGTTCAAAAGGTATGTATTATTTCTATGAGTTGTTGTATTTTGTTGTATACATGAGAAATGATTATGGAGGTTTGAGGATTTTTCTTAGAGAGATTAATGGTTTCATAGGACCTTTTGTATAAGTCAGATCTACATAAATATAGTGTTGGTATAATCAATATTTATCATTGATATATCTTGTTAATGTTGAGGCACATCTTGTATTTCTTGGCATATGGTTAAGGGTTCTTGTGATACATGGTTGAGAGCTTGTATTTGTGAAGTGGTTGATGTATTAAGAGGTTGAATATCAGAAAGGGTTTAATGTCTAGTTCATGTGAGAGTTATTATACTTGTTCAAGATTACACATGCTTATATGGAACATGAATAGAGAGAGATATAGATTCTTTGGGTAAAGGATATTGATCAAAATCTGGACCAGGGGTCAAATTTTAGTTCAAAAATCAAAGTTCTCGGAATTGCCTCAAAATGAACGAGTGCGTAGCCCTCTTCGTCATGAACCCAACGCAACTCGTTTGGGTTCAAACGAATGTCGGATGACAGAGATATCATGATCTGTTCAAATCGCCAAAATAGGTAAAAACAAATTATGTTGACTGTGCAGTCCATACGGATGCTGACGTGGCAGAGGTCATACGCTGACATGGAAGAGGTCGTATGTCTAGGTGGCAGATGATGATGTGGCATTCACTCGTTGGCAGATGTGGTCGAATCAAATTGCGACATGTGGCATTTATTGGGTAAATGGTGTGGTGCCACGTGGCCCAGTCATGGGCTGCCACGTGGCACCGTTGTAATTGGTTGATTGGTTCAAAACTTTATGGAGTCCGTGGGGATCAAACCCCGGACCTCCCCCAAGGTTCAACGCTTTGGTAGTGTGTGGGCTACCACTACCCCACACGGTGGTCCTTGTAAATCATATGGTTTTTATTATATTTGAATTGAATTGAAATGTGATATGGGGCGCGTCCGGGCTGGAGCTTAGCCCCAGCCCCCGGTCACATACATTTATACATATGACCCTTGCTACACAGAGACTGTGTGTGCACGCGTATCCAATGGTTTTAAACTTAGATTTTGTGTGTGTAATATATGACCACCGTTAAAACAAATGCATGGGAGTTTGGAGTTTGGTTTATGAAACCGTTATACAACCATATGCCGACACTTGTCGGATATCTATTCGCCTTGAAACCTAGCCTCTTTTGCGATAGCGTGTGGTCACATGGTCACCTTGTGACCATGGCCTTGGTGGTTAGGGGCTGGGCGTGCCCTAACCATCCTACAATTTGCAAAGTTATGCAGTTGCGCTCGATCTTGGGTTTAAGCACGTAAAAACACACGTGAGCTAGGTTGAACGTACT
>JZKD02S1672718.1:276909-301732 GCA_000966675.3 Picea glauca
ATCTGATAAACAAACACAATGGGTCAAGTGGTTTCCCTTGGTGGAATGGTGGCACAGCAAATCCTTGCATACTTCATAAAAAATGTCCCCATTTCTGGCACTTTATGGATATCATCATCCATCCATTACATCACCCTTGAAAGGGAATACAAAGGTTCAAGCAGTGGAGGACCATATAGAGAACCAACAAGATTTTCTTAAACTGTTGAAGGACAACTTGGTTATGGCACAAAATAGGATGAAACAACAAGAAGATCAACATCGCAGTGAAAGGAAATTTGAAGTGGGGGATTGAGTATTTTTGAGGATACAACCATACAAACATATGTCCCTCAAGCAAAAAAATAAGGGATTTACCATAGATTAATGAAGAAGGTAAAATCATACTAGATTTATAAAATATCCTTGAAACAAGGACTAAGAAATTGAGAAATCAAGCAATTACAGAGTACCTCATCAAATGGAAGAACCTACCAGTGGAAGAGGTGACATGGGAAGATGATTTATTCTTGCAAAAGCACTTGTGCTTAGTCAAGTTTTGAGGACAACACTTGTTTTAAGAGGTGGGTCATGTTAATCCTTACACAAAGCCTCATGTTATGTATAAGACCCCTTATTAAACCATAGATATTGAATTATAACATTTCTAGTGTTATATGTGTAGGTCGGCTAGAACCCTTCATTGAACCCTTTCATCATAATTGTCCCCTTTGTCTCCTATATATATATGTGTGTGTGTGTGTGTGTGTGTGTGTGTGTGTGTGTGTGTGTGTTTCCCCTTCAAAGTGGACTATATTCATTGAATTTTAATCATTTTTTAAGGCATTGGATCATAACATACATTTGAGGACATGGGTAGAAGCATGCCAAGGATTTATGAAGCCTTGGAAAATAAGAAAGAGGAACACCAATCTCATGTGATTGAGGTAGAAGGTAATATGGATAATCATCCCATAGCCATTTTAATTGATTATGGAGCTAGCCATAGTTACATAGATCTTAATCTTGTTGAAAGAATTCATTTGAAAAGAAACAAATGTGGGAAATCTCATTTGGTTCAACTGGCCACAAATGCTAAGAGAAGAATCAAAGAGTTGTTTAAGGATTTTCGAGTGGATATTAATGTAGTTAGCAAAAGTGAAGATCTAAATATCATATCTTTGGGTTCATATGATTGCTTAATTGGTATAGATTGGTTGGACAAGAACCATGTTGTCCTAGATTGCTACAACAAGGAATTCACTTGTATTGATGAGGCCAACAAAGGAAAGTTCAAGGGATTCCAATGCCTATATCCATCAGAGAAATTTCAGCAATGCAGTTGAAAATGAGTTTCAGGAAACAATGCCAAATTTATGCAACTCATATGGAAGAGGAAACTAGGGATAAAATGAAAAGTATTGAAGACTGTCATGTCTTGAAAGAATATAAGGATGTTTTTGGTGAAATACCAGGTTTTCCACTAAAGAGAGACATTGATTTCTCTATTGATTTGATGCATAAAGTTGTCCCAATGTCCAAAACTCCTTACAGAATGAGCACACCAAAACTAAAGGAATTAAAAATGCAGCTTGAAGAACTTATGAACAAGGGGTACATACACCCAAGTGTCTCACCTTGGGGTGCCCCAGTGATCTTTGTGAAGAAGAAGGATGGAACCTTAAGGCTTCACATTGATTTTAGGTAGATGAATAAGGTTACCATAAAGAACAAGTATCATTTACCAAGGATAGATGATTGTTTTTAGCAGCAGAAAGATGCAAATATATTTTCCAAGATTGATCTCAGGTCAGGTTAACATCAGGTGAGAATCAAAGAAGAAGATATCAACAAGACAACATTTAGAACAAGGTATGGCCATTATGATTTTGTAGTGGTGCCATTTGGGTTGTCAAATGCACTAGTTGTCTTTGTTTGTTTGATGAATGGTATTTTCATAAATTACTTCGATAAGTTTGTCATTGTCTTCTTGGATGACACACTTATCTATTCAATTCTGAAGAAGAGTATAAATAACACTTGAGGATGGTGCTATAGCTTCTAAGGGAGCATTAATTATATGCAAAGTTGAACAAGTGATCATTTTATCAGAAGCAGATCCACTATTTGGGTCACATTATCTTAGAGGAGGGCATAGCAGTGGTCCTAGAAAAGATTAAGGAAATCATAGAATGGTCAACACCAAGGAATGTTACAGAGGTGAGATCATTCATGGGACTTGGAGGTTATTACAGGAGATTTATTAAAGGTTTTTCAAAGATTGCACATCCAATCACCTATTTGCAAAAGAAAGGTGTGAAATTTGAATGGACTTCTTAATGTGAAGAAATATTTCACCATTTGAAAGGATTTGTTAACATGTGCACCCATACCAAATATTGTTTATCCAAATGAGACTTTGTAGTGTGCACAAATGCATGCAATGAAGGACTTGGTGGAGCCCTTACCCAAAATGGACATGTTATTTTCTATGAGTCTAGGAAGCTCAAAGAAAATGAAAGGAACTATGTGACACATGACTTAGATTTGGAAGCTATCATTAATGCATTGAAAATGTGGAGGCATTATCTCATGGGAAAAAAAATTGAGTTGAGGAAAAACCATATTGGTATAAAATATTTGTTTGGAAAACCAATTTTAAATGTCAAGCAAATTAGATGGTTATAATTTCTCAGCGAATATGACTTTAATATAAATCATATTAAAGGTAAAGAGAACAAAGTGGTTGATGCACTTAGCATAAGGGTGCATGAGATGCATGCTAGATCCATAAGCATGTATATTTAAGATTTAAAAGATAGATTTTTGGAAGCTGCAAATTGAAATCAACATTATTTGTAAGAAAAATAAACATTACAGCAAGGTAATTCTCAGTAAAATTTTAAAGATTATGAGTTGAGAGAGGATGGATTCCTTATGTACAGGGGAAAGGTATATGTCTATAAATATCAATACCTGAAGAGTATAGTGCTGAGAGAAATGCACAATGTGCCTTATGATGGGCACCAAGGATATCATAAAACAATTGCAATTGTAAGAGGCCCACATTTTCGTTCAAGCATGAAGAAATATGTGGTTGATTACATAACCAGGTGCATGGAGTGTTAGAAGGAAAAGGCCGAGCACACGCATCTAGCTGGTTTGCTACATCCATTTCCCATTCTAGAGTAGAAATGGGAAGTTGTCACTATTGATTTTATTACTAAACTACCCAAGATTGTCAGGCAATATGATTCCATCATGGTAGTGGTGGATAAATTAACAAAGGATTCCCATTTTATTCTAGTGAAGCTAACACATAAGGAAACCAACATTGCAAAAATTTACATGAAAGAATTACTAGACTACATGGTGTGCCTAAGGCAATTTTATTTGACAGAGATCCCCAATTTAAATCAAAATTTTGGAAAGAGTTATCTAAAGGATTCAAGACAAATTTGAATTTTAGTACATCATATCACCCAGAGTTAGATGGGAAAACATAGAGGATCAATCGAGTGATTGAGGATATGCTAAGGATGTATGTAATGGACAAGCCTTCTAGGTGGGAAGACTACCTCCATTTGGTTGATTTTTCCTATAATAATGGGTATCAATCATCTTTAAAGATGATCCCATTTGAATCACTTTATGAAAAAAAGTGCAACATGGCAGTGAGTTGAGACAACACAGTGGATAGAGTAGTTGTTAGGATTGAGTTTATCAAGGAAACGGAAGAACAAATGGTAAAGATTAAGTAGAATTTGAAGGCTACACAAGATAGGTAGAAAATTTATGCAAACAAAATAAGAACACACAAATCATTTCAAGTGGGTGACCATGTATTTTTGAAAGTGAAGGCCAAGAAAAGTTCATTTAAATTGGGAAGATGTTAGAAATTGGGAGCATGCTACATCCACATTCATACATAATGTGTTTCATGTGTTTTTTCTTAAGAATTGTGTGCATATTTCTAACCATGTAATTTATTGGACTATGATCCAAGTGGAGCACGAGGGAGACTTCTGGTTCCATCTAGTGTGCATATTGGACGGGAAGGTCAAGATGCTTCAGAGTAGAGACATAGGATCGATAAAGGTCCAATTGACCTACTACAGTCCAGAATATGCTATATGTGAGTATGAGGATAACATGCGGGAGGAGAACCCATGTCTTTTTGAAGTTTTTTGAATAATTTTGAATGTACATTTGTATATAATGCATTAAGGATAATGCATAAATAAGGGAAACAGAAGTGGGGTGTTGGATTACTGAGAGGGATGGTGAATCAATAATAGATATTTTTAATCCTTTTTAACCATGGTATATAAGTGTTGTTTATCTTTATGATCAATATACCATTATCATTCAACAAGTGCAGAGTAAATAAACCATGAACAATAAACATTCATACACATACACAGTACACCAATATTTTTACGTCAAAACCCAATGAGGGAGAAAACCATGGAATGTTTTTTCTTATATGTATTTAAGAATTACATTCATTGGAAGCACCAACTTCCTTCGTTCTCTAGGTGCAACTGGAGGGAGGCTCTAAGCCCCTATATTTTTAGGCTACAACCTTATGGAAGCTCCAACTCCCCAATTCTTTGGCTACAACCAGAAGGAGGCTACAACCCCCTATGTTCTCCGGCTACAACTCCCTATGTTCTCTGGCTACAACCAGAAGGTGGCTTCAAGATAACTTATGAGGGTTCTCAAACTTCACAAGGCCATAACTCTCTAACCATGAGGAGTTATGTGACATTCCACATATCACCAGAAATAACATGACATGTACTATCCATCTAGAATAGTCTTGCCTACAAATATATTATTCTCCATACCATTATACATCAAACAAACTTAATTTCTTTAACCATACTATTGGGGCTACTGGAATTTTCTATCGGACTTTCTTCAAGGGTTGACATCAATGAAAACCAACCCAATTAATCAACAATCTCCCCTTTTGGAATTGATGGCAACACTCTAATGTAACACTGAATTCATATCGCTCATTCTCCCCATGTGACCACCGCTCCCCCTGGAAACATGCCTATGTTCTCTCTCTCTAAGCATCTAACTCTCTATCCAAGCATATGATGAATCTCTCTCCCTTTGAAATCAATGTCAAAGGTAACTTCTCATCAGGGCTACACCCCCTAACTGAACTATCCTTGGGGCTTCTCCCCCTAACTTAGCTCTTTTTGTACTGACATTTTTATGGTGTTTCCTCATGTAAATATAAGACATATAAGAATATCATTCAAAATTCATTTCGGAGCAGAAACTATGCCAAGTTTCTCACGAAGATACTCAAAGGCTTCCCTTGGAAGTGGTTTGGTAAAGACATATATAGTTTGTTCTTTGGTCCCAACATACCCAACTCGAATGTTTTTCTCTACAACCTATTCCCGTAGAAAGTGATACTTCATTGGAATGTGCTTCATCTTGGAATGCATCATTGGATTCTTGGAGATATTGAAGGCGCTTGTATTGTCACAATAGAACGAAATAGGCTCATCATACTCAACATGTATATCTGTCAAGGTTTGTTTCATCCATAGAACCCATTTACAACATGTTGTTGTTGCAATATACCCGACTTCGCTTGTAGATAATGATACAGATGTATGTTTCTTGCTCAACCAAGATACGAAACACCCACCCAAGTAGAACGTTGCTCCACTGGTACTTATTCGGTCATCAATGAAACCTCCCCAATATGCATTTGTGTAGGTAACAAGTGATAGATCTTTTCCTTTTGGATACCATAATCCAAATTATTTTGTACCCTTGAGATATCTGAAAATCTTCTTTACTACTGGAACATGTGATTCCTTTGGTGCTGCTTGAAATCATGCCACTTATCCAACTGCCTGTGTTACACTTGGTCTGGATGTTTTCACATAACATAAGTTTCAGATCATTGACCTGTACTACCTCTGATCTATAGCCTTTGAATCATCATCTTTACTTAACTTGCAACTAGTTTGCATAGGAGCATTGTCTAGTTTGTAATCTTCCATTGCGAACCTATTTTGCATTTCTCTCATATACTTGGTTTGAGAAATAAAAATGCCTTGGTTTCTTGACATATATGAAGACTCAAAAAGAAGGATAGTTCTCCAAGTAATGACATTTCAAATTCATTATGCATATCCTTTTCAAATTTTTGGCTCATCCTGTCATCATCACTTCCAAAAATAATATCATCAACATAAACTTCAATTAATAAAATATTATCTTGATTTACCTTGATGGTTGTTGTCTGCATTTCCTTTCTTGAACCCTTGTTGATGTAGATATTTGTCCAGTCTAGAATACCATGCTCTAGGGGCATGTTTGAGACCATACAAGGCCTTTTTGAACCTGCAAACATAATCTTCATTCTCTGACAACTAAAATCCCTCCGGATTCTCAATGTAGACTTCTTCTTCTAGTTCCCCATTTAGAAAGGTTGATTTCACGTCCATCTGATATACTTTGATATTCTTGGAGCATGCATAAGCTAGGATCAATCTGATTGCTTCCATTCTGGCAACTGGAGCAAACGTCTCTTCAAATTCAATACCTTCAACCCATGTGTATCATTTACATACCAATCTAGCTTTGTTCCTGGTAACATGTCCATATTCATTCAATTTATTTATGAAGACCCACTTTGTGTCGGTCACATTCTTGTACCTTGGTCTTGGAACCAATTCCCAAGTGTCATTCTTCTTTATCTGATCTAACTCTTCATCCATGTATTTTATCAAGAATTCATCCTTGCTATCTTCTTCAAAGCTGCTTGGCTCAATCGAGCATAATTGTGTTAGGTGCATTTGTTTTGGTGAATGAATTCTTCTTCTAGTCTCAACTCTTGCATCTTTGTTCCTGATAATCTTCTTTGATGGATGATTCTTTTATATTATTTTTATTGGTGTCTTTGGAGGTACTTAAAGATCTTGTTGTTCTTTCTCTTCTACTTCTAATTGATCTTCTTCATATTCCCCTTCTACTACTTCTTCATCCTTTGCTTCTTCTTCATGAACTTGTTCCACTGACTCATTTTATTCTTCCTTTATTTTATGTACACCTGTCTCATCAACTGTCACATTGATTCTTTCCACAAGTTCGTTGAGCCTTAGATTGAAAAATGTGTATTATTTCCTTGTACTCGAGTACCGAACAAGTATATTGTTGTCCACACAAAAGTCAAACTTTCTCATTCTCCCATCTTCTCTTTTGATGTAGCATTTTCTTCCAAAAACTTTGACGCGATTCACATTTTCTAGTCTTCCTTTCCATAGCTCATATGGATTTTTATCATTGTTGTTTTTTAGCATTACTCTGTTTTGAATGTGAACGGTTGTATGCACCGCATGTGCCCAAAAGACATCTGTCAACTTGGAATCCATTAGCATTGTTTGAGCCATTTCATGTATTGTCATGTTCTTCCTTTTGACAACTCCATTATGTTGAGGTGTCCTAGCAACATAGAATTGTCTTTTTATTTCATGCTTGTTGCAGAAATCCATAAATTCTTTTGAAGTGAACTCTCCTCCATTATCGGATCTCAAACATTTGATTTTTAAATCCATTTCATTTTCAACCATTTCCTTTTATATATTGAAGTTCTCAAATGCTTCTTCCTGAGAAAAAAAACTGCAGTCATCCTTGTATAATCATCAACCAATAACATAAAATATTTCTCACCTTTTAAACCCTTTGTTCTAGTTGGTCCAACTAGATCAATATGCACAATTTCCAGTGGTCTTGTTTTGGATTATTTCTTTGATTTGAACTTGGTCTTTGTTTTCTTTCCTTGTTGACAATGCTTGCTTAATGTGTTGGTTAGCTTCGTGATCTGGGGAAATTCTCTAACTGCTTCCTTTTTGTTGAATTTGACAAGGTTATCAAATTTTATGTGACCCATTCTTCTGTGACATAGCCAAACTTGATCTTCCTTTCCTAGACAAATTTTTTTATTTTCAATTTCACTTAATACATATATGTTGATTGAAGTTATTATAGTTGTTGCAACCAATCTGCCTGAACTTGCTTTTATTATCTCGCACTTCTATGAATCAAACATAAGTTTGTGACCTTGGTCAAACACTTGACTTACACTTAGAATATTATGTTTCGTATCTTCCACTAGTATAATATTTGTTTCCTTGGTATCCTTGTTTCCAATTATGACTGTTCCTCTTCTAATGATTCTAGTTGAGTCGTCGTTTCCAAAGGAGACTGATCCATCTCTTTCCTTTCTCAATGTTAGAAACTTGTCCTCATCACCCGTCATGCACTTTGAGCAGCCATTGTCAACATACCAACCATGTTTCTTGTGTTTATCTCATAGAGTGAGTGTACATTCTTCATTGTTATAATGATTATGCTTTCTTATCCATATTCTCTGTTGAGTTTCATATTTGTGATCATTTTTATTTTGTTGTGATTGTCTAGGAGGGACTAGCATTCTACAATCTCTGGCTATGTGATAAAAGTTGTTGCACTTGTAGCATTCCACTTTCGTGCTCAAGGAATCAAATTTGTTGTAGCTTCTTCTCTGTGTTTCACTAGGACTTCTCGGATAACCATTTTGTGCATGAGTTTCATAGTTGTTTTTGTTTATGCTATTTTCTCTACAATTTACAACTTTATGTCCAAAATTATTACATGAATAACATAAACCAAAGAAGATAGTTTGATACCTAGGAGTTGAAGATATTCTGAAAGGAGTTACTCTTTTGAATCCTTCTTCTTATTGAGACCCACTTGTCTCTGACTCTCGCTGATTCTGAAATCTGAATCTTTTGGGTGGAGTGTCCCTGTGATCTTCCTTGTAAAAATTTGTGTCGCCTCTTACTATCTCTGCATAACTTTTTGGATGTGTTTCTTGATCCGTTGTTTTGGATCTTAATCCCTTTTTTGTCTGATTGTATCCAAGTTTGGACTTGTCATGATTTTGTCTCTAACTGTTAATAATGTTTTCCAAAACTTTAGAGCTATTCTGCATGTCTTTCATTTCAAGATATTTTCTCAATGTGACAATCTTTGCTTCCAAATTTTCAATGATCCTCTCTCTTTATTCTAATTGTTCTTTGAGTGCTTCTTCAATTATTTTGTCTTCTTCAACTTGAATTTTTAATTTAGTGATCATTTGTTCTAGTTCTTTAGAGTTGCAACTTTGATATTCCTCTTTTCTTTTTAGTTCTTTCTGTAGTGACTTGTTTTTCTTCTTTTCCCCTTTTATAACTTCTATTGCACTCATCAATTCTTATTTGTAGTCAACTTTTGCCTCTTCATATTCTTATTTTGTTCCTTCTTCATCGGAGTCTTCTACTGCCATGAATAGAACCCTTCCTATCTCACTTCCACTCTCTTCATCTTCGTCTGATGAGGTGTTATCTTCTTTTGTGAAAAAACTTTTCTTGAAGACTTTCTTTTTGGTTTTCTTGCCTTTGTACATTTGTTCTCTATTTGAATCATCTTCTTCATTTATTTTATTTTTCTTAATAGGACATTTGTTAGTAAAATTAACAATACCATTACAATTAAAACAAATCAATGGAGCTTACCTTTGTATTTGTTGTCGGTTCCCTTTTTTAGTCTTCTAACGAAGTTGGCTACTTCTTCATCATCTTCTAAGATGTCATTGTTGTTTCTCTCTGAATTTTCCTTTTGCTTTCCCTTTTGCTTTGAATTATTGGATTCTTTGAATGTTGCTTATTTTGTAACTGGATTCTCTTGTTCGGTTCTCATTTCATAGGCTATGAATATTCCATGTAGCTCATTTGTGCTTATCGAATCCAGATATGTTCTTTCTTCTAGTGATGAGATCTTAGGTTCAAATATCATTGCAAGAGATCATAGTACATTTTGAACAATTAGAGATTCATCAACTTCTTCTCTCAATCCTCTAATTGCATTCATTGTTTCATCAACTCGTAAGAAGTAAGATTCATTATTCTCATCTTCAGTTATTCAAATTGACCTATGTAAATGTGAAGCTTTGTCACCTTGACTTTTTCATCTCCTTCATAAACATTTTGATGTTTGTCACGAATGTTCTTTGTGGAGCCGCAATGCATAACTTTGACATATATTGAATCACTCAGACCATTCAAGAGTGTATTTTTGGATTTTGAATCATTTAGATCTTGTTTCCTCCTGTTCTCATTTGTTGGAGGAACGGTTGGTTCTTGATACCCATATACAACTGATTGCCAAACCTCAAATCCTTGTGCTTGTACATATGTTTTCATCCTTCTGCTCCAGAATGCACAGTTTTGTCCATCAAACTGTGGTATTCCATTTTTATACATATTGTTTCTCTCCATGATATACCTTTCAATGGTTAAACTAATTTCTCAAGGAACCTACTCAGATACCAATTGTTGGATTACTGAGAGGGGGGGTGAATCAGTAATAGAGTTTTTTAATCCTTTTTAACCACAATATATAAGTGTTGTTTATCTTTATGATCAATATACCATTATCATTCAATAAGTGCAGAGTAAATAAACCATGAACAATGAACAATCATACACATACATGGTACACTATTATTTTTACATGGAAACCCAATGCGGGAGAAAACCACAAAATGTTTTTTTCTTATATCTATTTAAGAATTGCATTCATTGGAAGCACCAACTTCCTTTTTTCTCCAGTTGCAACTGGAAGGAGGCTCTTACCCCTATATTTTTAGGATACAACCTGAGGGAATCTCCAACTCCACAATTCTCTAGCTACAACTAGAAGGAGGTTACAACCCCCTATGTTCTCTGGCTACAATCAGAAGGTGGCTACAACCACCTATCCTTGCCTCGTCCAACCACCCTGAAATATAAGTGTCAAGTAAATGATTAAACAATTGCCACACTGTCAATGTGAGATATACAATTGTAAACATGTACTAATCTGTGCCAACAACCTGTAACCAACCTGTACCAAGAATTTGTAAGCAACTTGTACCAATAGCCTGTACTCAACCTGTACCAACATATACCAAATATACCAACAACCTTTTTCTTCTTGTAGTTGTGGATATATTATGGATTTGTTTCTGTAGTTGTGATTCTATTGCCATGATTTTGTTGTCGTGATTCTACTACCACGATTATGTTGTTGCGGTTTTTCTACCGCGATTTTGCTGCTACGATTTTTTTTCCACGATTCTGCTGCTGCAATTTTTCTGCCGCAAATTTGATCTATCAATAATACCTACCAAATAACCTTTCACAAATGGATATTCAATTATATTCAAAATAGGTGAAAATAGGAGTCCCTTGTTCTCCTATTTATACTCTCCAAGTAGCTTCCTCAAGGGGTTACCTACTAACCAACTTAACCCAAATTCCTTTTTTTAGGGCTAACCCACTTCTAACCACTTGTCCACTTACAACCACTTTATCTACAAATAGTAAGTTCTCCACTTTTAGTTGCAACTAATTAATTTTTAATTATTTTCTTAATGCAACCACTAAACCCATGATTAAATCCTAGTTTCATCCACTTGAATAGTCAAATTCTTCTAGTATCTTCTAGAATAATTGAACCTTTTTTTACCTTTTAGGGGCTTCTAGAGAACTTATGAGGGTTCTCAAACTTCACAAGGCCATAAATATCTAACCGTGAGGAGTTATGTGACATTCCACATATCATCGGAAATGGAATGACATGTACTATCCATCTAGAATAGTATTTCCTACAAATATACTAATCTTCATACCATTATACATCAAACACACGTAAGTCCGTTAACCATACTATTGGGGCTATTGAAATTTTCTATCATACTTGCTTCAAGGGTTGACATCAATGACAACCAACCCAATTAATAAAAAGTGGGAGACTAAAATAATACCATTTAGAGCTTGATTAAAGGGGCTCCTCCTAATATTAACCCTAGAAATATTATTAAAAAAATAAACTTGAAATTGCAAGTATTCCCAAGGTTTCGTTTTATCATGTTAAAAGGGAGAATAATTGCTTGGCTCATTCACAAGCCTACATAGCAGTATCAATCCCAAAAGGGGTCACAATTGTCAATGGGAGTTTGTCCCAACATCAAATCCCATAATAAATTATTCACGCAAATCAAACTTTGCATGTCCCATCGATGTCAAGTCACAGTTCTCGTGACGTCACAGAAGGGTGAATTCCCTTTGATCTTCAAATCCAAACTTATTTTTCTCCTTATATCACCTCTTTGCATTCCCTGATCATGCAAGGTCGGTTATACAGGTCATGGTACACTCCAATTAATATGGAAGGGCATTCAAATGTAGTGGATTCAAAGATAGAGGTTGGGTCAGTACATCCTCCACGTTTGTGAGCAATCATGCAAGTGAGTTGGGGTCCTGGTTCGCATGTGGGCACAGTAATCCTTTTTTGGGAAGACATTTGATTCATGGATATGGTAGTACCATTTCTCTACAACATCCAATTGGTAACAGGATTTTATGCATGCAACGACGAAATCTTATGGCACAAGGATGTATTGAGAACTCTCTTCTTGGGAAATTTCAGAGATAAAGAAAAAATTATATCAGAGGGGAGTTGGTTAAATATTTCATGGGCTCCCTGGAATGTAACTTCCTGGGTAGGCGCCAGAGTCCTTTCAGCTCCATTCGTAGATGACAATTGGAGGAATTGTTTGCATGGGTTCAACAGAGCTAATGAACATAAAATAATTGGGACTAGTGTTGTATGGCAAGAGGTGGGTCCGAAGTCTCAAATTCACTCAACATTCAGGATTTTGAGACCTTTTATCTCTCTGATAATTCAAGGAGGTGAGACATATCATCATAGCTAGATGACTATGGAAGTTGACTTTGTAGAAAAGTCTCGACGTAGGTCCACCATTCAGGATCTGGTCTCCACTTTGGATGTTCTGGAACAAGAAGTACATCAACTTCAGATAGAGTCAATCAAATTCTTGACATGCTTATCCAATAGTGTGAATCCATGCGCCAACAACATGATGAATCATACACCATTATAAGCCAGGTGGAACAATTGCAAATCCAAAGAGTGCCATCTCTCCAAGCCCTAGTGGATTCTTTCTCCAACAATTGTTCATCCCCAGCAGTAGCACAATCCATATTTGACTTGAACCAGCCAACGCAAGAAGAGGAAATGAAAGATGAAGAACCTAGTCAGACCAACCAACTGAGTAATTAATGTATTACAAAATGATATGTATTTTAGGTGTCTTTTATCGTAGCCATACACAAAATTTTTGGATTGTACTAAATTTTTGTAAAGGCCAAGTAGACATAAGAAAATATAGGCTAGTAGAGGGACTGTTATGGATGATGGATATGAAGAAGAAACTTGATGTTTATTTTGTACTTCACAGCGTGCTTTGATCACACATTTTTTATCAATATAATATCTCTCAGTTGTCAAAAAAAAAGGGTGGGAAGGGAAATATAATACCCTGATTTGTAAATGTGTATATGTACATATCTTTATATAGGCTAGTGAGTCAAGATGGGTTTTAGGTTGGATTTCCCATGTATGCATGTTTTGGCCAGAGTGCCTGTGTGATATTAGGCATGAGAGCATGTATGTTGAAAGGTTGGTGAGCCTAGCATTGTACATTGTAATCACACTCATGATATTAATAAAATACATCAATGTTGTAATCCAAGTCAGACAAAATATTATGGGGGGATAGGACTCCATGAGAGGGAAAGGGGGTTAAGGGATTATCAGAAGGGGATAAGTAAAGGGGACTTCAACCAAGGAATAAAATAATATATTCTTATGTCCTAAGCCTAAGTTATATTTCATGAAATATATCCTAAGTTCCAAAAGGGTGAATGAATTCCCAAGTGAGGTGAAGGGGGTTCCTTATGTGCCACTTGTCAAGTTTAAAACATGTATACATAAACTTTGGAATTAGTGAGAAATTCCATTCAATTATACCATTCCATCACTGTTGTTACCATTGTAGGTGGGTGTGATCTAGGGAGCCACTGTGACCCTCTGACTACTTGGAACAATTCTAGGAAAATCATGTGAGACTACTTGGAACAATTCTCCTTGAGTTTCTTTAGGGAAGGTTGGAGCCTTGGAGGGAGAATTTTCTAGGATAGGTTTCCCTAGGTGTGAGGCCTAGTGGGTGCATGGAGACTCCATTATAGTTGTTGGAGTTCCTAGATCCACAAAGATCTAGGACTTCCTGGTCAGCCTGCACTGAAGCCCTGGAAGGGAAGTGGGACTGAGCGAGGGACAACAGTGTAGAGGATGGGGTACATTTCCTTAGGTTGTGCATGCTATGGGGAAAGACGGATTGTAGGTTGTAACTATTGATGGAGTTTGGTACCTTGTCCTAGCCTTTGATTGTACAACTGTGAGACCTTAGTTGGCCTAGTGAGAGTACCTTTGCAATAGTGGAATCATAGCCCTAGCTCGAGGGTGGCATGTTGTTGAGAGAACTAGAACAATATTATTTGTGGCTAGATGGAACGTCTGAGGTTTGCAGCTAGTTGGTGCTTCTATAAATATAAGTTCCATGTTTATATGTGTTTTTTATTATTATTTATATTGTGTATTATGTATTTAATTTATATGGTAGTTTTAGTGAATAAACTGCACATTACATTTATGAATGTTATATGGTTATGCATGTGATTGCATGTTTTATCCTACCTAATTGTATCATATACAAGGAATATTTTATAGAATGACATCAGATCCCTATTGGGCATAATTAATTATGGTATCAAAGAACTATTGAGTGAAGATAATAGAAATTCAAAATATTCAATATGTACAGATCCAAAATTTGGAGTAACGTGGATCAGATGTAAATCTAGGTTCATTACAATGTGGTTTTAGAGTTTTTCTGTAGTGATGTGGCCCAAACTGGAGGTTTGGGTACATCATATCAGTCATGGTTTGTGCATATGTGGTAGAGGATGGTTTCCTTTGCATGGTAGACTATTCATTATCCTCCACTCCTTCACCATTATGGAACTTTGCCAAAATCTCATCCTTGGCTTGCAACTCTTGAATGATTCCCATGTGAAATTATCCATGGAACAACAATCTATATTGTATCTCATCCTTAGATAATTCCAATCTCCTTCTCAATACATAGTTTTATTCTTGAACCAATTGGTTTAAGTCCTCAAGCTCCTAAATCCTTTCTCTCTTCTGAGCTTTTCCCATGGCTGTCCTTTTTCAACCAAGAAACCTACACTTCCAAATTTTAGATGTAACTAATGGAAGAATCTAACACAAAGTGGAAAGGTGTCAACAAACCCTTCGTGCAACCACTCTGAATATCTTGAATGCTTGGCAATGACCTCACAAAATTGAATCGAATCAGTTGAACAACCACATTGTTACTGAATCACTCACACTCGACAGATCGAGACATGTCTCATGAAGGAAGAATCAATTGTTCTAATTTTTGTTAATTTTTTGGATAACTTTCTCACACAAATAAACAAACAAAGGGACACACCATTTATCACTACAACAGATAGTCTTCTCTCTCTCCCTCCATCAACATAGTAGGAGATGATGAATACCTATAAGGATTAATGTGCAACTTGCATATTGACACCCACCACAAGCTCAATCACTCCATTAGATGTGCCACTTGGGAAAAAATGAGAGCAGTAAGAGTCAAGAATTCATTATGTTTGGTCTTAAGCAAAACTACACAAAGTGAAGCATACTTACATCCCTCTTACCATAAAGTGTGTAGAAAAACCTTTGGAAGAACCTCTCAGTGGAGATATCAAAGGAAAAATCTCATGGTATGAGAAAAATTGATGTGAAACATTAGCACCATCCCAGGATTCGATGTGGTTATATGATAGTTCAAATTGCATAAGTGTCCCCCTGTGCCCTCCTACTAATAATTTCATCCAAAAATGAAAGACGTGTAGCCATCTAATTTGCAAATGTTTGAGGAGTGTCTCTGCTAGCTATCATGATGACCTACCAACTATTTCACTTGATCCAATATATTGATCAAACTTCAAGATGACATGTTAGCCATATGGATTTGCAGACTCGACAACAATATCCTATAGGAATTGTTGGAATATTTGCCTAAAAATTTATAGGATGAGAGGTCGTTGGGCCCTCTATATTAAGGACTTCATGAACATACCAAGATAAAAATGTGTGCCATTATTTACCCTTTCGTTGGCTTATGTCAACCAATCATGGTGGATCTTTGTTCACTTTCAATGTAGGCTTTTTTCCCATGTGAGGTACGCTTCATGAAAGGTCTTCAATAACTTCTCGTAACATTGTCAACAACTTCAAAATTGAATTGTTGGCAATTCTATGTCCTTCGTGCAGCTCATTCAAACCCACAAATATTTGTTTAATTGTTTTTTTTCCATTCTATTGATCGAAGCACAAGTGTTGATAATGTTAAGAAACTCCATGTTATGAGAGGGGGAGGGCCTAAGCTAAATATCTTTGCAACCAAGAGACGATCAATTTCAAAGCCAATTCTAGCTTTAGGTTGTAAGTGACCTCCTTCATTTTGAATATTTATTTTTACATAAGACAAATTTGAAGTAAGAATAGAGGTGGTTTCTCCCCAAGATGCATCCATTTGATGGAACTGTACAAGCCAATGGCTTGTAGCAAATATGTTTCCATTCCTCTTTTCAATCAATTCCAGTGTGTTTTGTAGAGCTCTCCATTGTGATTTTCTCACATGAAAGATGAGATGATGGCCTATACTATCAATAATCTATGAAAATCTTGGTATTATTATATTCTTCCTCCATTCTTGAGGCAAAGCGAGGGTTTGTATTCATCGTCTTAGTATTACATAGATTTAATTGTCACCAACCTGGCTCTAGAAAAGCACACATTGTGTACCAACAAAAAATCTTGAGATTTCTTTGAGAAATGCTTCAAACAATCAATCGATCTGTATCCAAATTCACACATGCATTAGAAAATTGCTATGATACCTAACTTGATCTGAAAATGGGCAATATAAAATTGACTTGGTTTTTCTCCTTTTCTGGATGAATTAAAGATTCTCAATTTTTCGTCATTAACTTAAGAATTGGCATAATAGTTCAAATTCACCATTAAAAACTAGAATTAAATAGCATGAAAGACACAGTATGCAAACCATATTGTTAATGTATTTCACTGAATTTTGGCTACATCTCTAGGTTCTCTCAATCAACAAACTGCTCCATTAATTCTCCTTTCAAAGGACTTATCCTTTTACAAAAAGGGTTGAAAATATTCTCCTGATAAGGGGTTGATTCTCTCCTTTACAAAGGGATAAATCTTCTCACAATAAGTAGATTATTCTCCTAAAATGAGATTACAAAGTTCTCCCATTAAGGTGTTGGTTCTTTCTATACTAGGCTTCAATACAATGTTCTCCTTTTTTACAAGGGCTTACAATTCACAAGCAAGTCTACAACTTGCTTATTCTCCTTCAAACGAGCTTATAAATTCACTTACATAATTTTACAATTTGTTGAGAACTACCTCAACATATAAGGAGAGAAGAACTCTACAAATCCATTAAATTAGGATCTTGGCATAATACAAGGGATAGGTTGAGAAAATATCTCAACTATGCCCATGAAGATCTCAACTATCCCATGAGACTAGGAAATTACAATGCGACATAGCTCTCATACTTAAATTAGTTTCTTATTACAATAGAAATGAAAAATACAAGAGCATATGAGCACAAAATATGTACAAAGCATTTTATTTTATTTTATGCATGTTTTCCTGAAACTTCAACGAGTCATATCTTTTGCATACAAAGTTTATTTGACCTCATTTAAATTGCGTCAGAAATATCTGTATGATTTCTTCATTGTGCAGATAGTTTTTTGGCATAAATTGGAACCTCTTGAATTTGTTGGATGTGGAGATCCTCCTTGATCAATAACATGAATCAACATGTTTTAATGTCCCTCAAAGGGGGCCACCATACATACACTCGTTTGGGTAGTATTATATACCATTTTTAAAAGAACGTTTATAATTCCCTAGGATCCCACCTTTTTTAACTACCCCTCACAACTTTTAAAAACTCTAAAAGCATGAGGTGGCCCCACACTCCACCTTACTTTCCCTTCCACTAGTTCTTGACTAAAACATGTAAGTTAATCGTTTTCTTAAGATAGCTTCCATATTCTTCAAACAAACAATAGTCCCCATTGAATTTGCATGGGCCACATGATGAATTTGGTAGGGGCGATAGATCTATCACTTGCAACACCCTACAACCAAACAAGTTATGCCTCTCTTGATTACCGTGAGGTTTTTAAAATCATTGGATGGGGTTGTTTAGATTCTTCATCCAATTTTTCACATTGAAACCAAATTAGAGATTACTCAATCTTATTGTGGATCAACTTGTCTCATTGGACCAAATTTTCCCTCTACAAGTATAGTGTGGCTATGTGTTTGTTTTTGAACGTTCTCCCACCAATCAAATTTGATGATTTTACTTATTTATAGGCACTGAAATGTAACACTCATCACATAGGGGCTTTCCTCTCAGTGAGAATTTATTGTACAAGCCCAAAATCACACAAAATTATGCATTGTGCAACTTGTAGAGGAAAACAAAATTGGCTACAATTTCATCTTCTCATCACGGGAGTTATAATCAATTTTGGATGTGAAATTTTAGGCATAGGTTAGTATCATGAAGATTTAGATTTCCCCTTAAGGATTTCTTGAATAGTAGAGTAGATATGGAGAATTTACTTTAGGGAAAATTTTATATGTGAAAACTACACTAGAAATGTTCTCCTACTGTGATGCATTTCAACTCTTGAAAATTGAGACAAATGATCATCATGCCCAAACTTAGAAAAACTTGTCTGAATTATAGATTTCAGGCATTGAAACTCGATAATTGATCCTATGAGCTAGTTCAAATTCATAAAAATTTTACCACTTGCGTACTTTGTAGGGGACCAAATGAACCATGGCATACATATCCTCTGGCCTTGTCAACTATGTTTTAAAATAATTTCTCAATTGGCAGATTGGAGAGAAAGAATTGTCCAGTTGAATTTTACTTGGGAAATGCTCCAAAAACCTTTAAATATGTGTTCCTCCTTGGTTTATGAGATTCACAATGCATTATCTCTTGCATATGAAGTCATAGTGATGTTTTATTGGAGATAATTCATAGTAGACAATGAGTGATTTCCAATGACTACTTGCATGATAGATTTTGATGCCTTTTTGACCTAATTTTTTAAACATAACTAGAAACTTGGCATTGTGGTGGTGTTTTTTAATAGCTACATTTTTTTACTTTTTGAGCTCACAATTTAATTTTTTCGGCTTCGTGTAGATCAATGAGATTAAAAATTTATATAAGCCAATCCTTACCTTTGATTATTTCATTTTTCATATAAGCATAATTGGGCCTAAAGTGGGTCCCACTGTATTCTTGAACTTCTAGAGATTGGAATTGAATTATGTTAGCTCCATGGTGATTAGTGAACAAAAAAATCCTATCCAAGCCACTCTCTACACCCAAATTTATCATTTGATTGGTAAGCACAATTTCACCAAAGATGGGCCCCATGGGAAAAAATCAAATTTCATACTTCTGGAGCTCAAAAATTGGATTTTGTTAGCTCCATAATGATTAATTACGCTACTAAACATGTTCCATCCACTTCTTGCATTCAAATATCATTTGGATGATATGCATAACTTGGATCGAAGTGGGCCTCACGAGAAAAAAAATATTATTGAGGAATGAGTCACTTTAGTTGACAATAAAAGCAATAGGTCAATCAACATGGCTTAGAGCATCACTTTGACAAAGGAGATCATGTGTTTATTTGTCTCCAACCCTATTAACATTCATCATGAGGATAAGAACTATTAGAGTCTAGCACCTAAGTTATATATCCCATATTATATACTCAAACAAGTTGGAAAAGTTGCCTACAGATTGACTCTCTCTACCCACTTCAATACACCCAGTACTTCATGTCTCCTATTTGAAGAAAGTGGTTTGGTGAAATTTTCAAATTCATACCATCCTCCCTGAACTAGATAAATAAGGATTCATTTGGTCACAACTCAAAATGGCACTAGCTAAAAGAGAGTTTCATATGTGCCAACACATTATCGAGGAATTCTTTATATAGTGGAAGGATACATGGCCCGAAGATCCACACAGGAACCGACCACGATTTTATAACAGTTCCCACATATCTAGCTTTGAGGACAATGTTACTTTTGAAGGGAAGAGGGCATGTTATGGTCCTACCCTAATCGATGGGGTCTTCACTTAGTGAATTTGTGACAGAGCACCTGCATTCATCAGATATTAAAGAAAACCCCCTAATTTAACTAGATATTGATAAATACCTTCAAAAATATTTTTGTTCAACCCCCTTCCAATACATCTTTCCAATAAAATAAACCCATAGTTTTACTAGATACCCCCTTTTATACCCCCCAATACCTATAAACCACCTGATATCCCACATCCCCTCCTAATACCTACAATATATTGAATCTATTTTCACAATTTAAAAACCCCCTTTATGAACGAACATGATAAGATATTGATCAACAAGGTGAATCCCTTGTGCCCTAACCCCTCTAGTAAAAGGAAACTTAGGTTGTTAGGAGTTAGTAAATAAATGTAGAGTGGTCATCCTCCTTGAATAAGGCCCACTAGGTAATTAGTACTCAATAATGAACATGGCATATTCATTGATGTAAGGGCCACCGATGGTTAAGATTTGGGGTAGATAAAAACGATTTATGTAGATAGAGAGTTATGTAATAATTTGTTAATGATTATTATTAAATTGGATAATTGTTGATTTGGAGATTGGTGACCCCTTGAAGAGGCACACAAACATTGCTTACATTTGGAATAACAACAAAGGGTTGCTTCTTGTGTAGGTTCAATACTCTTGTTTTGTTTTATTTACTTCCTAAGGTTTGTTTTGTTTTATTTACTTCCTAGGGTTTGAATTTCATTAGATGTTTCTCTTACTACTTTTTTTTGCTATATAAGTACATTACATTTTATGAATCTAGTGGCCAAACAAGTCAAAGGCCATGGACACTCAACTCTCAATTTCAAATTTGGCTTTAAATTCCATTAATTATTATTGATTGTTTAAATGCATAAACAAATGTTCTTATTTCATTTATGGATATCACAAGGAAACCTAGTTTGAATAAGAGCAATGATAGAGGTGATTATGGTTCATATATCATGTGTTTGTTTTTATGGTATCACAAGCATAGGAATGCTTTGGATAAAATGGATGTGGTTTATAACTGTTGCAAGTTCTAACAAGACTATTTGCTTGAAGTGATAACAAAATTTAGCTTGAACCATTTTGTGTCTAAATTCATGACGTGAACTCTAACCTATTGTTTTTTATTGTTTAGATACATAGGTTACCATGAGGAATTGGGAGAACTTTCCAAGGGAGGGGACATGATATGAGGGGAAGAGATCCCAAGAAACACAATAACAATTAGAGTATGAGGTTTCTATACAATTTAATGATACTCATAGACAATTTGCTAACCCTTTAATTCATGGATATTTGACGATGTTGGTGTTCAACTTTATCTTATTAGATGAGATGATGGTAATTTTCAGACACCTTGGAAACAAAGGAATGAAGGTTGGCCTAGGGTTCCCATTAACAATGTGAAGCACAATTTGATTTTATTATTTCTCTTGAATGACCTAAATTTGAAACCAATACAACTTCCCCTACCCCTATAAATACCATTCTTCGCCTAGATAATAATGATGGTTGGTATGACTCTCTACCTTCTTCACATGTTGCCTCTAGAGTGTGATTAATTCTCGTTGGTTTTAAGTAGCCTAAAACAAATAAATATTCTACTAATCCTCAACTTGATACTTAAAATCAAGCCTCTATTCCTAAACCTAATTCGATTCTAGTTGATATGGAAACCAATGTTATTGTAAAGGAAGTTGGAAACAATTCATGTGAATGCCTTGTATTAGAAGATGATGGAAGGAATTATGTGATTAGTTGATGTAGACTTTTTCTTGATCATGATACATTGCTCATACATTGACTTTGTACACTATACATTGTTCATACTTTTATTTTGAATCATAAAAACTCTTACGTGTTTTTTTAAAGAATCAATTATGGGAGGCATGTAGATTTGGATGAACAACAAGAGTGTTTTAACAAGGATTTTGGCATGACCCCACTCTTTCGATTGTGTTGAAAATGATACACATAAATATTTGAAATAATATGTGTTCCATTGTGAATGAGAAGAAATGGAAACTTACCCACCCCAAAATTATAAATAATGAATGACACAGTACCAATTATGGACATGTGTCAACTTGGTTTCTCTTAATGAGTTTGTATAATGAATGATAAAAGGATTATACTTTAATTTCAAATTAAATATGTAACTAAATGTATTGAATTTCAAACACATTTAATAATTGTTTTGCAGTTTGTCAAAAAGGTTATACTACAAGGAGAACACCTTTTAGTGGAGTTTTTACGGAACCTCCTTGGAAAATTAATCCCTTCTCTATTTATAGCGGAGGCGAGCAGTCGAAGGTTTTTGTGAAGGTTTTTTTACAGACACACATATAAGGTACATACACACCAGTCCGCACATAAAAATTACGGCCTCGGTGCTTAAATGTTCAAAAACATTGTCATAAGTTATAATAAAAATAACAAACATCGATCAAAGCGCACATCTGCCTTTGAATCCTACGACCCAATGTGTATCATTTGTTGATTAAGGTTGGTTTCCATTGATGTCAACCTTTGACGAAAGCCCCATAGAAAAAAGGTTGGGCAATGGATCCAAGATTGTTTGATGTAAAGATGACTCATTATTGTCTTGTCATGGTTGATAATAAGTAGAAATGGATGAACTCCAAAGTGGTCCCCTTATGGTGAAAGCCCTCATAGGAAGACGCTTTGCATATTGAGTTATCCTAGAAGTATGGTTAGATAAACCATGCTTATTTGTGGAATAATGAGATGAACGCCAGTGAATTTTTCAATGAAACTGTCCTAGATGGATATTTCTTTTCATGCCATTTCTTGTGGTATGTGGAACGTCACATAACTCCTCACAGTTAGAGAGTTATGGTCATGAGAAATTGGAGAGCCCAGGTTTGGGTAATGGACCCGAGTTTGTTTGATGGATAACAATATGAGTTTTGATATATTTTCAGGTAATACTATTTTATATGGATAGTACATGTCATTCCATTTCTAGTGGTATGTGGAACGTCACATAACTCCTCCTGGTTGGAGAGTTATGGCCTTACGAAGTTGGAGAACCCTCATATGTCATCTAGAAGCCCCAAAAGGTCAAAGTAGTCAAAGTGGTTTAAGAGATTTTGAAAGGTAAATAATAAAGTGAAGTGATGAGTGTACTATAATTCAAATTGAATAAAAAATAAATTAATTCAATAATAAATTTAATGGAGAAATTAGAAGTGGGTTAACCCTAAAACAAGGAAAGTGGGTAAAGTGACCTAGAAGATGTTTTTAAGGGAGCTACTTGGAGAGTATAAATAAGAGGCAAGGTTCTCTCATTTAAGACACACTTGAGCATATTGAATACCTATAGGTGTTTGAGGTAACCAAAGTATATCTAAGCCAAATTTCTGAGGAAAGTGAAGAAAAGAAGGCCGAAATTCAAGGAAGGATAAATTCTTTTGATGATGCTTTCTAAGGTATGTTTTTTTTCAGGTCATCTCACCATTTTCACAATAATTTTTTTTCTAGAATGATTTAGACTGTGAAATTGATATTCCATTGAGGAAACATATCCAAGTATCCTTGGTAAATAATTCATCTTGTGGGTCATTTTATTTTTGGATTTACACTCCGTGGAAAATAGGGTTTGTGGCTAGTCCTGAAACTAGTCAAAAACAAGTGTTTCGGGTAAAAATGTCATAACTTCTTCATAACAGATCCAAATTAAGTAAGAAAAAATGTATTCATTATATTAAAGTTGTTAGTATTCTATTAATAGTTTTAGACCATTTCAAAAAATATTAAGTGCGGGGCACGCTCTACAAGGTCGCTCTCTAGAATAAAGCAAAATTTATCAAGGTGTGCCATTTTTGCCATAAATCCTTTTCTGAGAGGTTCCAAGTAGTGAAACCTAGAGGAATTGAATAAAACACACTGAAGAAAATTGTGTTTCAGTTTCATATCTTTATTCATGATAGGTACAAATTTATGATTATTTCAAGTTAGGGTTTTTGACTAATCCAAAACTAGTTTTGTGAGACTAAAGAAACGTTTGATGAAAATGCTAGTCTCTTGTTGTTAAAGTTAAGGAAGGTTTGGGCTTATGTGATAATATACACCAGTTCTATTACAGAGTTACAAATCATATTTGGATGATGAAATTGATGAGGGCCTTTGGTTGAGGTACAAGTTGGGTACATGGTTGAGACAAGTAGTTAATGAGTTGGCACATACATGAGGTGTATAGTTGATGATGTTGGTACATATTGATGAGTCATAGTTGATGACTACTTGACACATGATTGGTACATACTTGGTACATGGTTGGTTGCACTTGTCTATGGTACAGGTTGATTACATATTGTTTGGAAAAGGTTGGTGCATGGTTGATGCACTTGTTTATGGTATATGTTGATTATAGGTTGAGGTACAGGTTGATGCATGGTTGATGCATGGTTCAAGTTTATTGGTACATGTTTACAGTGGTATATCTCACAATGATAGTGTGACAGTGGTTCCATCATTCTACTTCTACTTCAGGGCAGTTGGACGGGGCAAGGATAGGTGGTTGTAGCCACCTTCCGGTTGTA
>JZKD02S1672718.1:301804-330282 GCA_000966675.3 Picea glauca
CGATAAAAAAAAAAAATCCAAAGTGGTGTATCTTTTGTGATGCCCCTCAACTGGTGCATCTTTTGTGACGCCCTACACCCAGTGAGCCCGCTAAACAACATGTCAATGTTCTTGGAACACTAGTTCACCTATGCATTCCATTTAATTAAGAGCACCGCTACATTTACGACTCATAAAATTTAACGTAGTGGTGCAACCATTTTAACCAAATGCATCGGTGCTATTAACAAACCCACACCTGGACAAAAATTGACCAGCTTGGCATAGTGGGGTGTCTCATTGGATGCCCCATTACTAGTGCTCTATTATTCACAGTGCACCAATAAAAAAAATATCGGTGCTCCAATAACATGGTAGCACCTATGCATTCATAGTAACACACTACACCACGTAAGTTGCAATAAAACAATTTAACCTAGTGGTGCCCATAGGTCCAACAAACACATTGGTATTATAAAGAGAACATCACCAAAATGAATATCTCACAATCTATTAGCACGGTGCATCGATGTTGTTAAAGGAAAATCGTCACGATAAGTTTAAAAAAATAAACATAGTTGTGCATATTTTTTGAGGCCCTGTCTCCAGTGTGTTATGAAAGACAATGCACCGCTAAAACAATTTCTGGTGCTCTGGTATAATTGGTGCATCAATGATTTTAGTTTAACAAAGTGCACCAATAAGTTTGTGCACCATAAATTTTAGCGTAGCGGTGCATCCTTGTTAACCAAATGCACCGGTGTTGTTAAGAGAACTGCACCGGGAAAATATCTAATGACTTGGTATGTCGAGGAATCTCATTGGATGCCCCATTATCGATGCTATACACAAAACAACACATTGCAAAACAAAATTACAGTTCTCCAATAACACATTAGAACCGGTGCGTTCATATTAACACATTGCACCACTTAATTTGTAATAAAAAAATTTAACTTGGCGGTGCCTTTAGGTACAACAAACACACCAGTGTTGTAAAGATGATCCAGATTTTATGAGTAGAATGAAATGAATACAGATTATTATCAAAATATGCTTAAAACATAATAACAGATATACAATAAAATTGGTTTCTATTCAATAAGGAAATAAGTTGAAACTGTAAAATGCAGCGGAAAACAAGCTTGCTAGAATGGTGGTGACTTATCTCTGGGAAGAGATGTGACAGTTGCGCTCATTCATGAGAAGATGATTACAATGAGGCTTTGAAGGTATTTTTACAATAAAAAGGAATTTCAAAAACCCTAGACATCCAAAAACCTAACCCTAGGAGATGAAGCGCCAAAAGTTATGTGGGCCCCGTTTGGGTAAGTTAGTACATCAACTTTTGAGGGTCCTAACTTTTGCATACGATCTCCTTTTTAGGCGCATGATAGATCGTTGGAAAGGTATACCCGAGGGATACATATGCTGCCTTAAGACTTTGATATAATGTACACTTTGACTATGGCGATCCCTAAAAATGTTGTTTAGGGCCTCAAAATGGCCCTAGAAGTCAGGGACTCAAAAACTAGGAAAAAACTGCCAAACTGGAAAACTGCCAAAATGAGTCTGTTGGAATAGGTGGAAGGCCATTGGCATCCATATGGATCAAAAGAGCATGACATCAGGCTGAATATTTCACAATTTAATAGCGCAGTGTGTCTTATGGGATGCACCGGTAAAATACATGGCATTATGACAAGAAACGTGGTGCACCAGTGCGTGACAATAACGACACCACATGGAGGTGATGTTTATCTAATATTTGTATAATATAGAGCACTGTTATAGTGTGTAGTTATTTTTTTAAGCAAAACAATTATTCTTCTACATTTTCTTGCAAACAAAAAATAATTTTAGTTTTTATTAAATAGAAGTTATTTATAGAATTTTATTTTTTTTCCAGAGAAAAAAAACACTTATATTCATTTGTGGTGAATATACATGTTTTGACTATTCATCCGAATACAATTTATTTATATATTTGTGTTTTATAAGTTCAATTCATTTTATCTATATATATGTGCCTAAAAATATTTGTATGTGAATGAAAGACGACGACGACGAGAGGAGGAGCAACAGGTTGAAATGTATACATTTGTATGTGAGTGGGAGGCTAGAGAGAGGGAGAGGGAGTTGTTTATTCACCCTGTTTCATAACATACATGTTCCCTTTTGATGGATTTTCACCTCTTCAAGTTTCATGGGGAGGGTACATCCCTAAGGGGGGACTCTTCATTGTTACAACAGTTGATCCATCATTGGGATCATGGTCGACAAGAATTCGGGGTCGATCTTGATCTATGGTATTAGCCCATAGAGGATGGTGTTTATTTCAACACTTGGTTGTCTAGGAGGGGGGAGGATTTTCCCTAGTTCCATGATATATTGCCTGGTGTTACAGCAAAGACCCAAATGGCATATGTGCATAGATATGTCAATCCAGATGTTCTTTCCCCTTCACAATTCCATGTTCCTAGTGGTCAAATGCAAATGAGTTTATTTCATAGAGAGGATGTTAGGTGCCTGTGTTTTATTATCTCGACACTTCCACACTCTAGCTCTAATGGGTAGCACATTAGTTTCCATTTGATGCATTATGTAGATAGTTTAGTGAAAAGACCCTGATTGATTAGGTGGTCCCAGATTTTTTTGAGACAATTTCTTTTACATTGGATCGTTGTCACTCCATTTTAAATGGGAGAAGATTCTTCCCATTCGCATCAGATTTATATACATTATTTTTTGAGAGGGATCATGCCACTCAACCAGGAGTACACCTCTTTTTTGCTAGGACTATGTTTGATGTGTGTATGTGCATGTGGGGGCAGTTGTTGCCCAAGAAGGGCTCGTTGGAGTTGTTGTGTGCTCCAGTAGGTGGGGATGTATGTGATGTTTTGGCTAGAGAGGAAAATCATGTCCTTGATATTGTATAGTACTCGTACGCGGGGATGGATTAGAGAGGATATCCAAACATACTATTTACATTAGTCAAGCCACTAGATGAGAGAGGTAATATTATCATTATGTTTTTATAAATCTAGTTGCATATTTGTATTTCTTATTTAATGCACATTTAATTTAATGTAACATTTTGTTTCAATTATCTTATTATTGTTATCAATTTTTTTGCAGATATTGGAAAATATCTTAGTGATGAGCTTCCCCAAAGGGATGAGGATATGGAGGAGGCAAAGGATCAACCTAAAATACATAGATATTGCATGGAACGTAGGATGGATCAAAGAATCCTGATAAAGGTGGTGGATCACCTATGTGGTGTCATGATTAGTCACCTAGTGGTACCCACATCGGTTAAAAACATATTATAGATATCAAATATCTCTACGATATGGACGACTCTACCTTAGGACATGATGTTGTTGATGTGTCATATTGTTAGTGTCGTCAACCTCATCAAGAGGTCGAGGGATCCTACTCATGATTCTACTCCATCTGATTAATCACTAATGATGGCGACCTCCCTGTCAATTCCCACAAGTGTAGAGTTAGAATGACTCTGCTTACAACTCAGGTACCGAGTTGCTCTCTAAGTTTTTGAGTCAGGCCCAAAATCCACCATTAACATAGTTTGGACTCTTTGTTACTCTCCAGTTCAAATTTTGGATTTAGGGACAGGTTGTTACCTTAAGAATATTTTTAATCGGTGATAACCTCCTTTTCAAAACCCAAACTTTTAGGTCATCTGAGAGCTAAGCCCGTTATCCTCCATTGCGACCAATTGTTGTGTCTATGGTAAACTCAAAAGCGGGTTACCACTTTACCGAAGTGGTTTTTACCTTTACTGGATGGTCGGATTAACCTTTGGCTCCAAGTGTGTCCATTGCAATCGTTCGCTATGGATCATTTATCTTTCCATTTATCAACGATCCATGTTACTCCATGTTATCATATACAACTAGGTGCCCAATATGTGGCCAGGTGTTAGAAAAACCAAGTCCTCAACTCTCCATATAACCTCATGCCAGAGCCGAGCACTAAGCATCGTCATCGTTGTTTTCTTGTTGGGAAATGATTATAAACCCCAATTGTCCCAACCTGATGACATACATATCATCGTTGACATTTTACTAGGGAGCAATACATAAGGCTCAGTTGCTCAACGATCTTTTTTTCCTGATGATCTATTGGGATTCGACAAAATTGAACCTACTCTGAATTCCCACTCGAACAAAATGTCGTCGCATGCCTTATTCTCGATCCTTGATCTGGTCCACCTTGAATATATCCTCGTCATTAGTCTGGTCAGGGGTTAATATTCACCATTTAGTTGTTGTTAACGTCTCCACTCTGCATCTATCGTCAATCTCCCTTATGATTGAATCTTCACTGTCAATTTATTCCACCGTTATCATTGTCACTCCATTTTTCATTGACACGATCTCCAAGCCCGTCTTCGTTGACGATCAACTGTGTAACATCGTCGTCAATGATTAATTGTCGTCAGAACAATGATCAACATCAACACACCATCATTGGTGATCATAAGTCTAGGGATTCATAGGAACTTTAATTTTCATCGTCATCCACTATCCAAAAGTGAATTTTGGGTTCTGATATGACAAATCTCGATGATACACGAGAAAATATCCAACCGATCTTGACCACCAATTTGGAAAAGGGTTCACCCCAATATAACAATGATCATTCATTTTAAAACACCAAAAAACCTTCAATCTGATATGATCGATGGCCACGATCAACTCTCACCTTGATTAGACAGTCGTTGTTCCTCGACGTTACAAAAGGATTTGAGCTATGCCCTTTTACCCATGTTTTGATCTGCACGCAGAGCTAAGTTTAATCTTGTTCAACCATAATTTCAAAGGGTTTTCGAACTATGCACTTGACTCAATCTATTCCAATTCTTCAGGATCATTGATATCATTCGATGATCTATGATCAAATCACAATCTATATCCTTTATGTGAGTTTTAGTTACAGCTAGACTAGGAACCTACAAAATATATCTGAAGGAGTCTGAACTAGACTTAAATGACTATGTATATCATTCAACGACGAAAGGAATATTCAACCACACACTGGAAAAACAAAAACAAACTTATAATCCCTATACACAGACTTATACAAGGCTCGCTCTCCTTTCTTGGACTCATTTACATTTAATTGGCCTTTGGTTTGGCCTTTGGCCATGCTTGGCCTCTTTTAATCAATCCTCTCTACCATGTCTCAATTCCCATTGTTTAATCTCATTTCCAAATACCCTTACGCTTACAAAATTTAAAGCGAAAGGATTTTGACACCATAATTTGGTTCAGATCCTAAAATATCTCCCTTAAAAAATCCATAGGATCCCTAAGAACCATAAAATCATCAAGAGATCTACATTATCTCTAAGATCTTTCTAGATCTCTACAAACTCTCGAGATCTTCTTAACAAGGAAGATCTGATTACATATTATCAATCTCAATTCAAATCCAATCCTAACTTATGTGGACTTTCTAGGATACATAGAAAATACAATAATTTGAAGTTAGGGAACCCACTCCCTTAGTAAATTCAAATACCCCTAAGGTCTAATCAACAAGTTTGATTTTGGAGGGAAAATGCTCCTGCATTAGACTCCCACAGTTAAAATGATCTCTTGATCATGTGTCTTCAATTGCTTCAATCCTCTTTGACTCCACTGTTGATGTTCTCCATAAGTATGCTACATGGTTTCTTCACTACTGTCCTCCATCTTCAAGGATGCCAAACTTTATTTTGTTGTTGCTTACTCAGTTTGTTTTCATGTTTCCTCATCCCTACTTGAGGTTTTCTAGGATCCCATATATTACTTATTTGCTTGCCTTTCACCTTGATGATGTAGTCTCTTTCAAAAACTGCAATTTCTGGTCAACTACCTTTTTCATCCCATGGTGTTTCCATCTAGACTTATTCATCATAAACTTCCACAACTCATCAATTTCAATGTCCAGCTCTGCCTTTTTTTTCCTCTTTCCTTCATATGGACTTTCTATAGTTGTTGCCAACTCATTGGACTCAATTCATTTGATATCATTAGGCCCATGAGAATACTCTTCAAAGTATGCAATACATCTTCCTCTCAAAATTTTGCTCCATCCTTATTCATGCACTTCTCCAAAAGTTTTTGAGACATTCAAATGTCTCTTCCAACTCCCTTTCACCTGTGTGGAAGACTGGTCTCTTTCATAACCTGCACAAGAAATAAACACATTACAACAAACAATTTTATTTTCCAAACTCTTGAATTCCATCATCAGTCAAGAGAATGACTCTTAACACCCCATGATTGTCTTCATTACATAGAAAGTCTATTACTTCCTATGGTACATGAGTTCATCCCTGAATTTATGAGTTATCTTTGGCAGTCTCCTGGTCACTTTCATCCTCCTTATTGTCTCTTAAGAAAATCCTTTGGTCTGCACGTTTTTGTTGTGTGCAAAGAATAATTCCAACTTCACAAGACAATCCTATGTATTGAATTCAAACTTCCTCACTTATAATGTTACAACTAGGCATTATTGGATGTTTTATGTCTACAATTGTTACGTAGTCCTCTCCTCATTTGTGCCTTTCTAACCATTCTTCCAACAACCTTAGTTCTTCCTCATAATCCATCAACATTGTATCTGAATTTTTTTGTTCAACTCCTTCATATTCAAGGTTGTCTTCATGAGCCATCTATGTATTTCTCACTGATAGGATAGGTTCTTTTTCTTTATTCTCAAGCTTTGCATAACTTAACTAAAAATAATCCCGATCTTGATCACCTTCATGAGACAATGTTGTCTCTTCCTCCTTCAGAATAGATTCTTGGCTCTGCTTACCTGCAAACACACACCAATAATTAGTTTTAAACATATAAGACCCTATGGTCTCATTTAATGCCTCCAACATCATCCCCACATGTTGATCTCAAATTTCATGATAATTCATGAGACTCTCAACAAGTCTCCCATCAACATATCCATCATCATCCTCTCCAAGGAATGATCCCTGCTTAGGTTCACAAATGTGAACTCCTTCTTCCATCATGGACCTCTGTCGAAACTCAGTTCCTCTGAGTTTCTCTCTCCATCGAAGCACTCGATATGTGCTTCAAATTTTCATATTTCCTGAGGAAAACATTCATTCCAACCTCATCTCTGGTCTTTATTTCTTTCCTGTAGAAACTCCCTAATTATACTGAGTCTCTCCTTTAACTCAACAAGTTCTCTGTCAATTACCTCTTCACTCAACTAATTTTTGCCTATTGTTTTGGCATCCTTTTTCCTATTTTTGTGGCTTCTCTCTGAACCCCTGTCATGAATATCAATAGTCATCTCCATTTCCTCTCTTTTTTTGAGCTTCTCCTTGTCCACTATGATTTGCATTAATCCTTTCCTTTGTAACAAGCCTCGGTACTTTCTACATGATACGTCATCAAGTTTTCCTCACGAGCTTAACCTATGGGTATCACCGGTTGTCTCCTCTGGAACCTTCTAAGTGTCCTCTGATCTTCTCTAGCTTATGCACCTACTCACATTCTTCTGAGAAATTCTATTGTTCTCCTTGCTTCCAATCCTCAACTGGAAGTGTTTACAACATCCCTTGATGCAAGTTTATTTCTGCCACAATCTGCTTCACTTGAGAGATTTGCTTGCTCCCTCTTCCTCTGTTAAAGCCTCTCCAGTTTTAATGCTTTCTACTATTTCCTTTCTCCTCCTGTTTCTACCTACAAATATAAAAATGTTTTCACCAAAGTTATCTCAAGCCATAAAACTTATTACCTACAAGATTTGTTCAAAGATCTTGTTCTCCAAACATCTCTTTTGCTTCTTGATTGCAATGACCTCAATTCTGCAGAAATTCACCAAGGTAATTGTATATCCAATTCCTTTTTTTGCCTATTTGCACAATCTTCTTCTCCATAAACTTATCCCCTGGTAGTTTCACAGTTCTACTTAGCACTCTCATTACTAGAACCATTCTCTGCCTACAAATTACCTGTTGCGTAATTTCACTATTTCCTAGCCTTATTCTACACAAGATCCTTTGTGCTATGCATCATCTGCTATGTACCCCTTGAAAAAATTCCAAGGGAGTTACTGCACCCTGATACCACTTGATGGCGACCTCCTAGTCAATTCCCACAGGTTCAGAGTTATAATGACTCCACTTATAGCTCAACTATCGAATTGCTCTCTAAGTTTTCCATTCAGGTCCAAGATCCACCATTAACAGAGTTTGGGCTCTTTGTTACTCGCTAGTCTAAATTTTGGATTTAGGGACAGGGTGTTACCTTAAGCACCTTTTTGATTGGCGATAACCTCCTTTTCAAAACTGAAACTTTTAGTTCATCTGGGAGCTAAGGCCCTTGTCCTCCATCGCGACCAATCACTATGTCTGTGGTCAACTCAAAAGTGAGTTATCACTTTAACGAAGCATTTTTACCTTTACTGGATGGTCATATCAAACTTTGGTTCCAAGTATGTCGATCACAATCGTTTTCTCTGGATCGTTGATCTTTCCATTGATCAACGATCAACGTTATACATTACTCCATGATATCATGTGCAAGGAAGTGCCCAATATGTGGTCAAACATTAGAAACATCAATTCCTCAACTCTCCATATAACCTTATGCCATAACCAAGCTCTAATCATCGTTATTAGCATTTTCTTGTTGGGAGGTGATTACAGACCCCAGTTGTCCCAACCCAATGACATACATATCATTGTTGGCATTTTACTAGGGAGAAAAACAAGAGGCGCAACTGCCCGACGAACTGTTAGGCTCCAATGATATTGGACATACTATGAACTCTCGCTCCAAAAAAATGTTACCACGTGCCCTCTTCCTGATCCTTGAACTGGTCCACCTTGAATATATCCTTTTCGTTGGTATGGCAGAGGTCAATCTTCACCATTGAGTCGTTTTCAACGTCTCCACTCTACGTATGTCGTTAATATCCCTTATGATCACATCCTTACCATTGATTTGTTCCACCTTTATCATCATATCCTTATTTCTCGTCAGCACGGTCTCCAATCCCATTGTTGTCAATGATCAACTGTGTAACATCGTCGTTGATGATTACTTGTCGTTGTCACAATGATCAACATTAACACACAATCATCAATGATCATAATTCTAGGGATTCATTGAAACTTTACTTGTCGTCGATGACAAAAATCTCAAAGTGAAGTTTGAGTCCCAATACGGCACATCCCAACGATACACGAGAAAATATCCAACTGATCTTGACCGTCAATTTGGAAAAGGGTTTGCCCCGATATAATCCTGATCGTTCCTTTTAAAACACCAACAAAAGTTCGATCCAATATGATCGATGGCCATGATCAACTCCTCACCTTTATTAGATGGTCATTGTTCGTTGATGTTACAAAAGGATTTGAGCTCTGTCCTTTGACCCATGTTCTGATCTGCATGCAAAGCTACGTTTAATCTTGTTCAACCATGATTTCAAAGGGTTTTTTTACCATACACTTAACTCGATCTATTCCAATTCTTTGGAATCATCGATCTCATTTGATGATCAATGATAAAGTCACAATCTATATCCTTTATGTGAGGTTTATTCACAATTAGACCTGGAACCTACAAAATATCTTTGAAGGAGTTCGAACTGGGCTTCAATGACTATATATCATTCAACGACGAAAGGAATATTCAACCACACATGGGAAAATAATAAACACGGTGATTCTATTAATGAATCCATATACACAGACTTATACAAGGCCTCCTCTCCTTTCTCGACCTGATTTACATTCAATTGGCCTCTGGTTTGGCCTTTGGCCACACTTGGCCTCTTTTACTCACACCTCTCTACCTTGTCTCAATTCCCACTATCTAATTTCCTTTCCAAATACCCTTAGGCTTACAACATTTAAAATGAAAGGATTCTAACACCATAATTTGGTTCAGATCCTAAAATCTATCCCTTAACAAATCCATGGGATTCCTCAAATCCACAAAACCCTCAAGAGATCTACATTATCTCTAAGATCTTTCTAGATCTCTAAAAAATCTTGAGATCTACTTAACAAGGAAGATCTGATTACATATTATCAATCTCAATGCAAATCCAATCCTAACTTATGTGGACTTTATAAAATAAATAGAAAATATCATAATTTAAAGTTAGGGAACCCACTCCCTTAGTAAATTCAAAGACCCCTAAGGACTAATCAACAAGTTTTATTTTGGAGGGAAAATGCTCCTTCATCAACCAAACCCATCCACATTCGCTACTCCACAATATGGTCCTCTTCCTCCTCCTCATGCTTCTCCTCCACATGATTTTGCACCATACATCAATCCTCTTGCTTCCCCTCCACATGTGACTGCACCATCCATGCCTCCTCCTCCCCCTCCACATGTGTCTTCTTCATCCACACACGACCCTCCTCCTCCTCCTCCCCATCCACATGTGCCTGAACCATCCACCTATCCTCCTACCTCTCCTCCACATTCATCGCCATCCACTCCTCCTCCTCCTCCTCCTCCTCCTCCACATGTGTCTGGACCATCCACCTATCCTCCTGCCTCTCCTCCACATTCATCACCATCTACTAATCCTCCTCCTCCACTTGTGTCACCATCCACCAATCCTAATCCTTCTCCTCCACATGTGTCATCATCCATCGATGCTCCTCCTCCACATGTGTCACAAGCTTTTTATGCTTTGGACACTATGTTCACATCGGGTGTTGTTGCACAAGTTTATCTTGATAAAGAGACATTTGATAGTGTACTTTTGTTGACATTTTTTTCTGGCATAGGTATTGATAGACGCTCTACCTCTAGCCATAGACACACCGATGTTTCTGGCTCTGGTGGTGGACCTAGCTAATAGTGGTATTGATTGACATGTATATTGATTGTTTTATATTTTACTTGAGATGTATATATGACTTGTTTATTGCAAATTTTGTTGAGATATATGTTTGACATGTATATTGATATGCATATCGCTCATGTATATTATGTTTTTCATATAATGTTGTGGTTGTTTTTGTTTGATTTATAAAATCTATTATAAGTATGTTAATTATTAACATTATTAATGATTTCTCTCTTTTTAAATTAAATTTGAGATGTATCACTCATTTAAATTTACAGTTGACAAAAACAACTTTAAAGATTAGAGCACCTCCAAAGATGTAGAGGACGGTCGACTGGTTTGATGGGGCGGCCGCTGGAAATATTTAGAGTAGCGGTGTGGGCGGTGTCATTCAATTTGATCATAATACTACTATCAAGTGGACCTTCAACCTGGGTGCAGGCACAAACAACAGAGCGGAGATGATTGGAGTATGGATGACTCTCTTTCTAGCAAATCTACACAACATCCAGTCGATCCAAATCATTGGTGATCGATTGGTACAAAGACAGAGGTAGGCTCAATAGCTTAGCACTGGAAGGATCGTATTTTAAGGCTACACAACCATTTTAGCTTTCTTTCCTTCATACACTCCTACAAGGATTTTAATAAAACTGCAAATGATCTGTCGAAAAGAGCACTCCTGGACCACGAGCACATTGGTCAGATTGTCGATAATAGGTGGATAGATAATACGCCTGGCATCAAACTCTTTCTTAATGTTTTTAGTCATTAATCCATGATCTAGGCAAGTTCCTTCCACGGATTGGAGGCACTGTCACCATAAGATTTAGGAGCTCAGTACTGACTGTGAAAAGGGTCTCTGTAATCAAGGGATTTTTCGTGACTGTTGTTTGTTTGTTTTCTAGTTGACTGTCATTTCGATGTCTTCGGAATGTAGAGTTTGGTTACGATTGGTCTATTCCTCTTTCGGGGCCTCAAATAGTTTTGTGAAAGGATAGCTTTGTAACTTTTATATTTTAAAAATATAGCTGAAATTTTTTGTTTTGGAAAAAAATAAATTTACAGTTGACATACAATGTTTAACTTTAGTTTTTTGAAAATGTTTAATTCTAATTGTGATTTCAAAAATTTATAACCATTAATGTCATATAATGTTTAACTCTTCTTCAAGGTGAATTATTTGTTGTCCAACAAGATACAATATTTTGATTAAACGTATTTAAAAACTAAAATACTTAAATATGATGAGTAAAATTATTGTGATTTGAATAATTATGTCTTTTTCATATATTGTAATAATAACATTATAATATAATTATTCACTAATAGTAATGATGATTATGTAATAATAATGTTATTTTTTAATTTTTAATTATTCAAATATTACAAGACAAAGTTATAATACAATTGTTTACTAAAATCACATTTATTATATTTTAATTTTTCCAAAGATTTTATTAATTCATATTATCCAATTTTTATAATATATTAGATTTGTTTAATTAAATATAAAGAATAATAATGAATTTTGATCTATACACTTTCCATGAAATGGTTTCATAATTTTTTACACTATTAATAACTTTATGGATATTCTATTAAAAAAGTATGTAAGTATTAGTTGAATCTTCTATTAAAAAGTATGTTAAGTATGTGTTTCCTTGATTTTGCATTAAAATGTATGCAAATATTGGATTTAGTAAATGCATGAAAAAATCAATTTGAATAATTAATCATATGAAATGTTATTTTTTTTTATCTATTTTAATAATAAAGATATAATAGTTGTTCATTAAATTTATAATAGTTATGTTTAATCATTTTTATTATTTACAAAATATAATTAATTAAATTTAAATTATTAAATATGAAAACGAATTCATTAATAATCATGAATTCCAATCTTTGTTTTCAATCTTTGGTTTCCATGGTAACAATTTATATCCCAAGATTTCTCTTTACCTCTCTCCCCCTATCTCTCTCTAAATTTGCATGTTAATCCCCTAATCATTTTTTAAAATAAAATATACTTTAAAATAAATATTTACTATTGTATTAGCCTTAAGGCATAGATCAAGCGGTCTTGAGCCAAACATGAGATCTCTCCCCCATTGATTAGTTAGGGAGGTCACTGGTTTGATTCTCTTGATCCCCTTGGGGTGAGGCTCCGCAATCAGGGCCGACGGTTTATCCCTTTACCATCCATGAAATATGGGGAAGTACTCGGAGGGTTTCCTGCGATTTATTCCGTCCAAAAATAAATAAATTCATTACAATTGTATTATATGAATACGTCACCAACTTTGTGATACCTCAATTAATGCTTAGTAATTCAAAGGTTAACATAAACATATGTTAATACAATACAACATAAATTTGCTATAATAAATAATAAATGTGATAGTACAAATATATCAAAACCACATCTTATGCTTGTACTATTTAATGTATTTTTAAATATCCAATATTGTAAAATGAAGAAGAAGAAAACATAATTGGCCATTGTAGATACCCGTAGTAAAATGACACATCCACAATATAAATGTCAAAACAAAGCATTTACATATCAGTTTTTGTTGCAATCGCCCTTATTATCTTCCTTGCTTGGCATTATAGCATTGTTGTTCTCAAAAAGACATTTAGATCTCGGATCATGTCCCTGTATGAACCACTAATACCCATCCAACACATCTGGGTAAAAAAACACTTTGTTGCAATTTTTGGGAAAACATAAGGCTCCTTATTTTCAACCCACATTTTTTTAGAGTTAATACATATTATCCCACTATCACGATCTTCCTTTACATTTCTTCGGTTAAAGGTATCCCACCACTTGCAAAAAAAAATAACACATTGAAAAGATGAGAAGTGCACTTGCAGGATCTCTCGTATCTTTCCAATGTAACCTAACCTCCCCTCCATTAGGTTTTGATCATAGTGGCTAACATGATTAGATTGTTCGAACTTGACCTCCACTCCACAATCTTGTGTGATGTGTCCATCATCAACATACTCAGTGAAAAAATGATGTCCATATATCCACATATATGGGGACAAATGCATCTGTAAAAATACAGACAAGGGACAGTGTCATATGTCTAATAACCCAAGAATTAATAAAAACATAGTACATGTTACAATTCAAATGCAAAATATTATAAATTGAATGTGGAATGTAGAGAGGTTAGTATAGAGTTGTTGCACCTGATCCCTATGTTTAGTGCATCCATATCTTCTCCATGTGGGTTACGACCGGACACCGCATGTTTCTCTTGTATCTAGTCAGCCACCCAACTGTTGGGACATATTCTTGGCATATTTTCTTTTAAATGACCAGGATAAGGCATGTTTCTACCATTCAACCATTTGAATGTTTTCCTATCACTATGCCATTTCCTTCTTTTCTCTTCATACAATGCAACCCATGGTTGCGTTGTAAAGAACAAATTTATTGATGGCATCAATTTCTAAATTCGACTATGTATAGAAGAATTCAAAACTAATAGTATGAGATCAAATATATATTATCAACTTTAGTGTAAACAATAGCTCTGTACAAATTTGACAAAATATAAGTGACTTTCTCTTTATCAAGTATCTATTTTTATTCATTTGGATTAGATCTCATTTCCTTTTGTCCTTATAACATCCCCACTATAATCTACACATTGTTATAAAATGATTGTTAAGTTTTCATATCCAATATTATAAAATGAAAAAAAAAAAACATAATTGACCATTGTAGATACCCATAATAAAATGACACATACACATTATAAATGTCAAAACAAAACATTTACATATCATTTTTCGTTTCCATCACCCTTATTATCTTCCTCACTTGGCATTATAGCATTGTTGTTCTCAAAAATATATTTAGATCTCGAATCATGTCTCTATATGAACCACAAATACCCATCCAACACATCTCGGTAAAAAAACACTTCGTTGCAATTTTTGGGAAAACATAAGGCTCCTTAGTTTCAACCCACATTTTTTTAGAGTTAATACATATTATCCCACTATCATGATCTTCCTTTACATTTCTCTAGTCAAAGGTATCTCGCCACTTGCAACAAAAAATAACACATTGAAAAGATGAGAAGTGCACTTGCATGATCTATTGTATCTTTCCAATGTAACCTAACTTCCCCACTATTAGGTTTTGATCATAGTGGCTAACACAATTAGATTGGTCAAACTCGACCTCCACTCCACAATCTTGTGTGATGTGTCCATCGTCAGCATACTCAATGCAAAAATGATCTCCATATATCCACATAGATGGAGACAAACGCATCAGTAAAAATACAAACTAAGGATAGTGTCGTATGTCTAATAAACCAAGCATTAATAAAAACATAATACATGTTACAATTCAAATGTGCAATATTATAAATTGAACGTGGAACTTAGAGAGGTTATTATAGAGTTGTTGCACCCGATCCCTATGTTTAGTGCATTCATATCTTCTCCACGTGGGTTATGACCGGACATCGCATATTTCTATTGTATCTAGTCAAACACCCAACTATTGGGACATATTATTGGCATATTTTCTTTTAAATGACCAGGATAAGGCATGCTTCTACCATTCAACCATTTGAATGCTTTCCTATCACTGCACCATTTTCTTCTTTTCTCTTCATACAATGCAACCCATGGCCACATTGCCTCCGCATTATAATGAACAAATTTATTGATGGCATCAATTTCTAAATTCGTTGATGTATGGAAGAATTCAAAACGAATAGTATGAGATCAAATATATATTATCAACTTCATTGCAAACAATAGCTCTATACAAATTTGAAAAAATATAAGTGGCTTGCTCTTTATCAAGAACATTTTTATGTTCATTTGGAGTAACTCATTTCCTTTTGTCCTTGTAACATCCCCACTATAATATACACATTATTATAAAATAATTGTTAACTTTTCATATCTAGTATTATAAAATGAAGAAGAAAAAAACCAAAATGGTCATTGTAGATACCCATAATAAAATGGCACATCCACAATATAATGTCTAAAAAGACATTTACATATCATTTTTCATTGCCATCACCCTTATTATCTTCCTCACTTGGCATTATAACATTGTTGTTCTTAAAAATATGTTTAGATCTCGGATCATGTCTCTGTATGAACCACCAATACCCATCCAACACATCTGGTTAAAAAAACATTTGTTGCAATTTTTGGGAAAACATAAGGCTCCTTAGTTTCAACCCATATTTTTTTATAGTTAATACATATTAGACCACTATCACGACCTTCCTTTACATTTCTCCGGTCAAATTTATCCCACCACTTGCAACAAAATATAACACATTGAAAAGATGATAAGTCCACTTGCATGATCTCTTGTATCTTTCTAATGTAACCTAACCTCCCCTCTATTAGGTTTTGATCACGGTGGCTAACACAATTAGATTGGTCGAACTCAACCTCCACTCCACAATATTGTGTGACATGTCTATCATTAGCATACTCAGTGCAAAACTGATTTCCATTTATCCACATAGATGGGGACAAATGCATCTGTAAAAATACGAACAAAGGCTAATGTCATATGTCTAATAACCCAAGCATTAATAAAACATAATACATGTTACAATTCAAATACGCAATATTATAAATTAAAGGTAGAACTTAGAGAGGTTATTATATATTTTTTGCACCCAATCCCTATGTTTAGTGCATCCATATCTTCTCCACGTGGGTTACGGCTAGACAATGCACATTTCTCTTGTATCTAGTCAGCCACCCAACTGTCGAGACATATTATTGGCATATTTTCTTTTAAATGACCAATATAAGTCATGTTTCTACCATTAAACCATTTGAATGCTTTCGTATCACTGCACCATTTCCTTTTTTTCTCTCCATACAATGCAACCCATGGCCGCGTTGTAAAGAACAAATTTATTGATGGCATCAATTTCTAAATTCATTGATGTATAGAAGAATTAAAAAAAAATAGTATGAGATCAAATATATACTATCAACTTTAGTGTAAACAATAGATATGTACACATTTGACAAAATCTAAGTGACTTTCTTTTTATCAAGCACCTTTTTATGTTCATTTGGAGTAGATTTTGTTTCCTTTTTCCTTGTAACATCCCCACTATAATCCCTAGTTTAATTAATGCTTAATGTAGATATAATATATGGCTATGAACAAAGCGATGTAATGTGTGAATTGTATTTCTAAGTTTTAATTACTAAAATATGATGCCAGCTACTAGGAGGACATGGAAAAATATGGCGGCTAAATTAATCCACAAGAGAAGGGAGGGTCTAGGAGAATGTCTTAGAGGGGGTACAAGGGGGAATTATCCATGTATATTAATTCAACCCATTTTTCTAAAATTTCTATTGATATATGAACCTTCTAATTTCTGATTGAGTGTTCCCAAAGTCAATCATTGAATGCATGTAAGAGGGTGGGTGTGAGAAGTCACATCCCATAGTTATTGGGAGCATACGGGTTGAGTACAATCAGCTTGGAGAACTGTGTGAGTAGAAAAAGGAAACCAAAGGAGAGGAAATTTGTATGGGTAGCTACAACAATTTTACACAATTAGTTTTAGTGCATGAACAAAAAAATAGAGAGCAAAAAAGAGAGCTTGGGGCTCGAACATCCATGGAGGGTGAATTCTAGAGCATGTTGGAGCATTTTGGAGATAAATATTGAAGAGTTGGGTTGTTAGGCCTGAAGAGTGAACTCATGTATGAGTTGCACTGTAACAACAAGTGTTTGTTGTTGTTTTTGTTGGTATTTTTTCCTAGCAACAAGGTCCCTTGATTTCCCAGCCGAGAGATTCTTGGTTACATGTGCCAGAGAGACCCTGGTAAACTAATGGGATGCCCAAGGGATTGAGATAAGGGAAGGGATACATTCTTTGGGTTGGACGAGTCAAGAGGAAGAGAGCTAGTGGAAAAGCCAGATAGTTATAAGAGACTACCAATGGGTCATTTTATGAGTTGTGAGTGGACAGTGAGAGACCACCCTCTTTTGTCAATTACTAGCCTCAGCTCCGGAGTGACTTGTTGTTGATATTTGGAACAAAAAATCTATGGTTGGGTGGAACTTTTGTCCCAAGAAATTGGTTGCATAAGTGTTTTATCTTGCTTCTGTTGTATTATGAGTTTGTTTGTTGTGCACGAAATCTGTGTATTTGGAAATGATTTATATTCTAATGTAATTTAGTTTATAAGTTGAATTTCATGTCTATTTTAAACGGTTGTAGATGCATGAAATTAATTGTAACAGATGGTGGCTAAATTTAGTTTGTAATTCATAGCTAAAAGCTATAGGAAATTGAACTAGATGTAAAAAATAATAATTTTAAGAGTATTTTGCACTGTAATGTTCCTCAGTTGGGTTGAGGGACATTACATTATGGTATCAGAGCCTCTAGTTCAAACATCGGACTTGTATGGGCCAAGAACCATAGCGAATTGGTGAAATTCATTGTTGTAGAATTTGGTCTGTGTGAATTTGGGGAAAAACATAGAAGTTAGAGTGATATCCCCAAAGTCATGGGTAAACTTTGAGTTTAAATGCCTCAGGGCAATTGAAGATATGATCTAGGGTGTGAATCTGCAGATTACAGAACTAAATTCCACTTAGAATGGTCGAATTTCATGTGTTAATGGTCATTGTGGAGTTGTAGGAAGTTTGTGGAATCGAAGGTCGAGATCGCATTTGATCTTGTGATCAACGAAACAGATTCACTTTGATAAATTTAAAAATCCATAAGGTTTCCTCCATTTGGAAGGTTGAGTGAATCAACGACTAGGATTCGTTTTCATCCATTTGGAAAATAGATCAGATTGACAATTTAGATTATTTTTTGGAGGTTAAAATTAGGGAGCCAATTGACGGTCAAGATCATATTGGCTTGAAGATCGATGACTTAGATTCACCTGGAATATGATAAAAAAAAATCACTAAGTGTTGAAGTTTTCCAACATAACTCATTGATGGTCGATGGTCGATGGTCGGGTCGAACGAATTGACGAAGAGTTGGTTTGGCCAAAAGACATTGTCAATGGTCGATGGTTGATGGTTAGAGGTCACCCAGATTCGGTGAAGTGTTTTCATTATCCAATAGAAATTGTTGACGGATGATGGGTCGATGGTTAGGTGTTACATAACTTGGCGAGTTGTTCGATTCATCCAATAGAAATGATCGATGGTTGATGAAGGAAGAGAGTGATGATGTGTCATTCCACATCAACATCCACGTGTCATGCCATGTTAGCCAAGTTGACACCTCAAGATGATGTTTCACACCACGTCAGCATCCAACATCAAGCCACGTCAGCAGTTATCACATCAACCCATAAGTGGTCGATGGTTGGGTCGGCCAAATTGAGAAGTGTTTCTTTAGTCAGCAGGGATGATTGACGGTCGATGGGTCGATGGTCGAGCGTTAGCTGAAATGGTGAGGAGTTTCATTCGCCAATGAAAATTGTCAATGACCTGTTGTAACCCTTAAGATATTTATGGATAGGAAACTATGCCAAGGCATCCAATTACTATGATTGAATTTGATTAGTTTTTGTGTCTTGAAATAGAGAGTTTTTATTGTTTTAATTTGGGCCTGTATTACTAGTCTTTAAAAATTAAATATAAATATTTGAAGGAAAAATTTCTATGTCTCAGACAATTGAATATTTTAAAGACTGAAAGAAGAAGAGAGTAAAACAATTATGGATGTAAAATAATGTATCTCTTGATAACTATTATTTTAACTTTCAGATAGAAGAAATAATAATAGAATATGTATCCAAACCAGAATATAGAATGAACAAAAAAGAATAATTCATCCTTATTCACTAGGTGAAACGAATGAAGTACATGTCTGATCAATACTCACAGTATATCTTAGAAATATGTAACTTTTAAAGATACCTTTGTAATTTGTAATAGTAGTTGTTGTACTAAGTTATCACAATCATGGTAGCAGATACATTCCAAAATAATTTATGATCATGAAGAGAACATTGAGAAAAGGAGTCACATGAACTGATGCATAGAATTTTGAATCTCTCAAAACTTGCAAAATTTTATTAAAGATCAGATCTTTCTCGGGCCCAAAAATCTTCCTTACATTGAGTCTTTCATAGATATTTATACAAAACATGTCGTAACCAAAATGGTTATTTGATCCATTTTCCTAGATTTTCAAATACAACAAGATCTTTGACTTCTAGAAAATAGGATGGTTGGAGAAGACAACTCTTGATTTTGTTTGATTGCCTCGGTGAGTCATCATGTCAACATATGGATGAGATGATTCCAATTTTCATTCGAGGGATAACTGAATGACTTCATTTTCCTATATGCAATATCTAATTCTATGTATTTTCCATATGCAGGGAGATTTGAAAATAAGTTTTTTGTTTTCCAAAGAACATAGAAATCATCTATGACTATATCTACAATGGTCTAACGTCTCAAAGTCAGCCATCCCCCGAAATTCATCCTATTTTTCTCTAGCAATGAATAAACTTTTTATGTATTTTTCATATGACAGAAGCTTCCCTTTATCATCCAATGTTAAAGGTAACCCCATCTTCACTAGATTCTCAAACTTATTTGTGAAAGATTCAACATTTCTTTTCACCATTATGCATTTATTTTTATCTTGTTGTATCAAATTATTTTTTGTAAAAAACCTTTCATTTTCCATAACCATTGTCGTTCTGTCATTTTTCTGATCTTTCTTCCCTTGTCCCTGAATCCTTTCAAGTTGACCCTATAGTATTTCTTTTATATGTCTTCTCAAATTGTTGACGAGTCTCTGTCATTGGAGGTTTTGAAGGTAGCTCTCGTACTTTACCATGAATTTGCAAAATGTTTTGTACATCTTCCCAACTGTTTTGGTTTTCCAACAACCCCACTTGTGCTTTGTGATGATGTTGATAAGGCATTTGTCCATGTGAGATTATTTTTTAGGAAATCACCGACTGAGGGTCATACATCCATACTTCTCCCTGTTGAAATCCCATAACTGAGAGAATTTATGTTGTAACCTGCAATGTTGATTTGGTATTGAAAATAAAAGGTCCTACCTCTTTCTTTAATTTAAAATTGGCCTTGTATTTTCTTGATACAAAATGAATGTCATCTGAATTTAATATTTTTCTAATGTACTCTAGTACAAATATTTTGGGAGTCAAGAAAATTGGTAAGAGAAAAGGTCGAAGATCAGAACCATAGACTTTGATTTTAGTGTAATTCTCAAAGATGTACTAGTCTCCCACTCTCTTGTCTAGACTTAGTTGGAGTAATGTTTTATAATAAAGAAATATTCTAGGAGGAATTTTGTGATGTATGATATGGTAGGATTTGGATATAATCTGGTCAATATATTCTAAGAAGCCAACATTCAGAGTCTTCTTTTTAATCAGAGATTTGCAATGAATAACTGACACTAGATTTCCAATTTCATGTTCAAATTTTAGTCTAAGATGTAGAAAATGAAAGGCTTGAGTAAACATGAATAGGTGAACAAGGTAGGATTGATATCTAAAATTCCTAAGAGTTTCAAACTCTGACAATTGATGATGAATTTGATCAGCTAAGGATTGGGTGTAATTGAATTTTGTTAAGGGTTTGACTGCAAATGGACAAATTGATGTCATATTCCCTAACACAAACTCATCCAACGCAAGGTCTTTATATTTTCCTAAAATCATAGAAATCACAAAGATAATTTGTTTTGGAATTTCTGGAAACAAGTTAGATTCAAGAACAACATTGTCTATAGGAACATCAGAATTTTTGTACAAATATGTCTATAAAAGGGAAACTCTCTCTTTAGGTTTTAGTTCTCTGAAACATTTGACCAACATAATTTTGTTATATTTCACTATCAGGGTTTAGTGGCCATCTCATCATTTCAGAAATAGACTTAGTTGTTATTTCGATAAGCACAGACCCAATTTTAAAAATTATGGTTCACTTGGAGGAAATATAGTTCGAGGCACACCAGACCACGAACTCGGGGAAATGATACACTCGGGGTACTACAAATTTCTCTAGATCAGATTCCCAAGAATGATAATTCTCTACTAAATCCCTAAAATCCTGGGTTGCTTGTTGGTATAACTAGAAAGGGTCGAAAGATAAAACTGGGTCAAAGATATATTTATCTTTATCGACCTAGTCTTCTTCTTCCACGTTATGTGTTTTTCTGACCTCGACTAACTCAGATGACTCCATTTAAATGATGAAAAAGATAAGGGGAAAGATATTGCAAATTACCCAAAAAGAATATGCTCTGAGGAGTATACTCAAGTTGAAATGGTGCACTGGTAAGTTGGACTAAATAGTCAGCTTTATAAAACTCTTTGTAATTTCAACAATAACCAATGAATTTAAATTTACCCTTTTTAAAATGCAGTTGAACACCTGGCAGCTTAGGATTGGCGAAAATATAATTAAATTATAAATAAACTTGTTTTTTACCTTTATGCCTATTGTCGTCATCTAGGACACATGTCAACCTTGTGATGATTGCGGGGGGGTCGAGTATGATTATGCCAACCAGATGCCTGGGGTGATGCAATTGACGATCGTGGGACACGTCACAACTCCTTTAACCTTAGTTGAATTTTGTGGCCCCCTCCCTTTTGTTAAACGTTGGACATGCAGAGTGGGGGGGCGATAGATTTTGGACCCTCGATTTAAAAGGTCGGGTGTGTGATAGAATTATGACCGTCGATTTAAAAGGTTAGGTGCACGATCATTTTTTCAAAAAAGCATATGTTTATTAATATATGTTATATGATATATCTATATAAGATCAAATTTTACTAAACTTTAATAATCATTTTATTAACAAATTTTAACACAAACAAAATTAAAAGTAATATTTAAATATTTAATTAAATATTATTTCAAAAAGGGCTTTTAAATAATAATAAGGATAACTAATATAAAATCTTAAATGTCTATTTGACTTATTATAAATAAACCTAAGTTTTATTTTTAGACTTTTTGTGGAAAATTTAAACTATGTTACAACATCTGGCTCATCCAGGGATTGTGTCTCCCTGCGAGCCACAAAAGAAATGTAGATTATGTGCCTTTTATTTGGATATGGAGTCATCATTTCAAAAGAAAACTAATTAAAAACTCTTGGTGAATGTTATTTTCTCTTTACAACCACAATAAAAAAAATTCTTCCCTTTTGTAAGATTATTCTATAATTGAAGAGACTGAACCACTACCGAATTTTGAATTTAACATGTTTATATAGAGTATGACTAGAAAAAAGATACCAAAAATCACTCATTAAACTTTACTCTTTAATTGCTTAGGGAAATACAAATGTAAATTTTAGCGAAGGAGTAAAATGTATAACTAGTGTTATGTAACTCAAGGTTTTAAGATTTTAAAGGTAATTATTGAAGTTAAAACAAAGTTATTTATGAGGAAACTAATTTAATCGACCATTAGAATAAATATACTCATTGGGACTCTTCCTCATCCTCATGGTGTTTCTACATTGCCAAAAAGTATCCATAGCCTATAGTGTAGTCACCCCAACATCATCAGCCTTGCTTCACTACTAGCAAGCGTCCATAGCCCTGGTGAGGTACCTGCATTTCCCACTTGAATTTCCTTTCACAATCCCTTTCAATTAGTTTGACATTCTTTAGGAGATGTAAGCAATCAATATTCTTTTCACATTTAAGGGATGGTGTTTGTTTGTCATGGATGAGTTAGAAATCCTTGAGTTTTAAAGAATACTCATAAGGTTTTTCATTTCCTCGGATATAAATTTATTCCTTCTAAAACATACCATTTTAGTAGCATACCTTGAGTGAAACAACTAGTTATAAGTTTTACACTAAATTCTGTATCTAGAAAGAATTACTCAAAACATACATTTTCAACTTTCATGAGGAATTCAAGATGTTCTCCTTTCTGGTTTTAAAGTAACATGTCAAAATATTCATTAGTTGAGAAAGTTGTTTCTATTGATATTTTTAAATCCAGGAACATAAGGATTTATCTGTCCAAAGGGAAAATTGATTAAGTAATGTAATCTCCTATGACAAATCTGACAAAAAGGGATGAAAATGCTAACCTAGGGAAGAATTTTATGATCTTTGCCTAATTGGGTCATGCTTTTAAAATATAAAATGATAATGATGCATTTTCATGAATCCAACCAAAATTTATTTCAAATCATTTATTTTAGAAATCATCTAAAGACTCAAAAGAAATAATACTAAACAAAACTGATTATGTACAATGAATGAAGAATGGTATTTTTAAAACTAACTGAAATGTTTTAAGAACAACCCATTAACGAGAAATTCTAGCAGTTCTCCTTCCAAATTTTGAAGGGAAAAAATAATCGTTTCCTTCAACAGTAATGATCTTGTAAGGTCCTAACCATAAATTATCAAACTTTCCATGCTTGCCAGAATCTTCTCTCCTGCTATCCATCTTAAAACTAAATCACCAGGAATATAGTTTCTTTGTTTTGTCCTTCTATCAAAGATACCTTTCATCTTATCTTGGTATTCATGAAAGATTTCATTAACTTGTTCTTTGTTTTGTTATACTCCAATCAGTTGGTTCATTCTTCTGGTAGGATCATTAGGTTCTTCTTCACTATCCTGCAACAATTTCATCACAGGCAAAGTAAGATTAATAAGAAGTACAACATCAATGCCATAAATTAATTGGAAAGGGGATATGCATGTAGACCTTTTAGTGTTGATTTTGTTGGCCTAGAGTGTAATTTTGAATGAGAGTGCCAACTTTTTTTTTTAATTTCCGGTTAACATTTTCTCATTAACTCTCATTAAACTCTTTTTTGATGATTCTGCCAATCCATTACCCTGAGGATAATAGGCAGTGAAATGACCAAGAATAATGTTGTATATTTGACATAAATCTATCATTGCAAGGGACTTTAATGCCTGAGCATTATTAGTTATGATTTTCCTGGGGCATCCAATCCTAGCTAGAATATTTTCTTCAAGGAATTTAATCACAACTGCATCAGTGGAAAATCTGGTAGGAATTTCTTCCACCCATTTAGGAAAGTAATTTGTTGTAGTTAAGATCCACTTGTGTTTTGCACTAGAAGTAGGATGAATCTCACCTATGAATTTTAAGTCCCATTCTTGGAAAGGAGATTCAACTTTTATTGGCACCAATGGCTAGGAATGAAGTTTTTGTTTACCTGCAAAAAATATGGCATTCTCTACAGGATCTAACCTTTGCATTCACTTCAATAAATAATTTAGGTGAATAATAGCCATCTCTCAATATTTTATATGTTGTAGCTCTCAAAGCATGGTTTCCTCCACATATGCCTTTGTGAAATTCTCCAATCATTCTGTCAGTCTCTTCTTCAACAATACAATTTAACAAAATTCCCAAAGGTTCTTTCCAGGAAAGATTTCCATATATTAGGCAATACTTGATTTCTTAAAGTTTGAGTGACCTAGCTTTAGCTCAACTAAAATCAGTTGGGCATTCAAGAGTTTGTAAGTAAAACACAATGTCTTTGTACCAAGGAGATGAAGAAAACTTATCCTACACCTTTATTATGGGCTACTGCAAATCTGCTTCCTTAGATTCTATTGAGGGATGCTCTGTTATTTCCGAAATTTGATTTATCCCAAGAACTCTGCAATTTGATTCAGCCAAAATATTTGATAAACCTTGACCTTTAATCAGCTTTGTTGATTTTATTTCAAGGTCGTACTCCTGAATTTTGGCTATCCATTTGCCTCTTTTCCCATCTGTATCAGGTTGATTAAGGAAATCTTTCATTGTTCTACTAGGAATGCAATTATTTTAGAATGAAGAACATAAACTCTAAAGGACGTAAGAGCTTTAACCAATGCATAAGCTTGTTTTTCAATAATATTGTATTTGAGTTGTGAGTCTCTCAATTTTTTTTTGAAAAATGCAATTGGTTTTTCTTGTTTTTCCTAATTCATTTGTAAAAGAAGTGCAATAATGGTATTATCATAGACAAAAGAAAAGATAAGAAAATCCTTTGAATAATCTGGACTTGTCAGCACTGGTGCTTCTCCCAAAGATTTCTTAATCTGATCAAATGAATATCTGGCCTCTGAAGACCATTTAACTTCACTATCTTTTTTAAGCATATCAGTTAAGTCCTTTACTACTTCAGCAAAATTGGGAATGAACCTTCTCAAAAAATTAATTTTCCTAAGAAAATACATAATCTCTTTCTTATTTCTCGATAGGTCGATAACCTTAATTTCCTCAACATGTTGAGGATCGATCTTAAATCCTTCCTTCGAGACAATGTGTTTAATTATTTTTCCCTCCTGCATAGCAAAATGAGGTTTCTTAGGATTCAATGACAAATCATATTTTTTACATTTAACAAAAGTTTGCCTAAGATGTTTTAAATGATCATAATCTAATTTAGAGAAAAAAGTTAGATCATCTAAATAAATCACAATAAATTTGTCCTTTTCCCCAATAAATGTTATGTCCATTACTCTCTGAAATGTTGCTCCTGCATTCATCAAACCGAAGGGCATGTTGTCATACATAAAGGTTCCCCGTGGTGTGGTAAATGTAGTCATCTCTCTATCTTTCTCATGCACAACAATCCTGTTATATCTTGAAAAGCCATCAATCATAGAGATTCTATTAGCTCCTACTAATTTTTGCAATACATGATCCATTTTGGGAAGAGGATAGTTATCTTTTAATGGGATTTGTTGAGATTCCTAAAATCAACACAAAGTCTTATTTCTCCATTCTTTTTTCTAATAGGTACTAAATTTTCAACCCCAGAAGAATATCTAAGAGGAAATATGATTTTTTCATCTAATATTTTTTTAAGTTACTTTTCAATAATTGGGAAGATGATAGGATTTACATCTATTAATTTATGTCTAAATGGTTTATATCCTACCTTCAATGGAATTTTGTGTTGAATGATGTTGGTATCATAAGTCTTCAGATCTTCATATGATCAGGAAAATACTTCAATAAATTATTTCAATAAATCAATATACCTGGCCTTCTTATAAGTAGGCAGAAGCTTTGAAAGTTTGATATCCTTTGGTTCTTGATTAGTCCCAATGTTATGATCTTATGCCTCATATGTTTGTGGATGAACTATAGGTTTAATAGCAACAATATATTTATCAAATAGCTTCTCCAAAGGCACTAGTCCCTTTGGAATTTGGTTGTTTCTTAACACCATCATTTTATGATTAGTAATCATATATTATAATTTAATATCATAATGACTATCATAACTAATTTTTTCATTATCTTTTTCATCTTCTTGTTTAATATGGGTTGCAAAAAATTCATCAACCATTTCCAAAAATTTCTTAATTTGTTGATCATCTTCAAATACCTGCAAATGTTTGACATTGTCGGGAATTGAGGATCTGTATTTCATTTCCACTTCATATTTGAGATATGGAACCTTAGGATGCCTAAAAGTACTTGTTTCTACTACTAAGGAATCAACTTGCCAATTTCCATGTCTAGAAATTGCATGGATATTGAATGTTAAGAAAAATAAATCAATTAAGTCTCAAGCAATGATCTTATACCTCATATGTTTGAGGATGAACTATAGGTTTAATAGCAACAATATATTTATCAAATAGCTTCTCCAAAGGCACTATTCCCTTTGGAATTTGGTTGCTTGTTAACACCATCATTTTATGATTAGCAATCATATCTTATAATTTAATATCATAATGACTATCATAACTAAATTTTTCATTATCTTTGTCATCTTCTTGTTTAATATGGGTTGCAAAAAATTCATCAACCATTTCCAAAAATTTCTTAATTTGTTGATCATCTTCAAATAATTGCAAATGTTTGACATTGTTGGGAATTGAGGGTCTGTATTTCATTTCCACTTCATATTTGATATTTGGAACCTTAGGAGGCCTAAAAGTACTTGTTTCTACTACTAAGGAATCAACTTGCCAATTTCCATGTCTAGAAATTGCATGTATATTGAATGTTAAGAAAAAAAAATTCAATTAAGTCTCAAGCAAAAATTTTGTAGGATCTCATTCTAAGATGCTAAACTTGATAAACCTTCCTTATTTGTTTAACAATCAATTCTGCATCACCATATACAATGAGATTTAGAATTTTCATCCTTCTAGTAGCTTCTAAACCTAACACTAGAGCCTCATATTTCTAAACAATATTTGTGGAATCTATTTCAAACTACAGTCTAAAAGAAAATGGAAAGAGTTTTCCAAAAGGTGAAATTAGAATTATACCTGCCCCAACACCTTCCCAAGGAAAGGCTCCATGAAAATACATTTTCCACATTCCCCCTTCAAGCTCATTATTTTCTGTAACATCCGGCTCTGGCGCACTGACAAAAATTATTCTTTGAGGACACTTGCTTGCAAGTGATCTGGATTTTTATGATGATGAACCACTTAACCTTGATGATGATGCATTATGATTTACGACAGGATGTTTTTACTACATTGATGCAGACAGGTGTTGCTGACTCAGTTTCATTGAGTGTGCAGGGTTTCGGACCTTGAGGATGCAGAGGCATCGGTGGAACTCCCTTGGACTCCGGATTGAGTCAGGGAGTGGGCTATTT
>JZKD02S1672718.1:331377-347298 GCA_000966675.3 Picea glauca
TGTTACTAGAATGGTTGTCGTAACGAGGAGGTCATTACATTTTCACACAAAGAAACATTTACATTTTTTGTACAAAGTTCTGTTTCATAATTTATAGATAAAATGAAACAACCCAAGTCTTGATATTTTGAATAGACACGATAATTACTAGGGTGATCGGGATCATTGAGAATGTAAGCAAGTTTGGTTTCCCTACAAAGTCTCTTAGTCTCTCCACCAAAAACTGGAATTGTGGCATATGCCATATCCATTTGTAATGAGCCACCTAACCTGCTTTCCCAAGATCTGGATAAAAACATTCCATAGTTTACAGGCACATTTGCCACAACTATATCCATTAAAACACTATTTACAGGTATCTGGATTAAGTGAACTACAAGATATTTGATCATCCCTAAACATCTAACTTTTCTTGCATTAAAAGAATAGAGGTCAGGATATGGTCTTGTGATTTGTAAACCTAGCTTTTCTGTAACTACTTTTGGCATTAAATTGTGAGAAGCACTCGAATCTAACATGCAATTGTGTAAAATATGTTCATGAACCATTAAGGAAATACAAAATGGTGCCATTGTTTCTCCTCTTTCCTCAATATGAGGACCAAACATTACAATGGGCCTTTCATCATGCAGATTTTCGGGTTGAGTTGTTGCAATGGAACAATCAATCATTTTTAGAACTTGTTTTATATAGACATGATTTTTTGCAATTTCTAACAAAGAGATAGGAATTCTGATCTTATTTAGTTCATTTTCCAGATTGAAAGAACTACTTATTTTGTTTGATTCTTTATGTTTTGCATATGTTTTATTAGCTGCTTGTTGATCAAATTTTTGTTTTGAAACTATGATTTCCTTTCCTTTGTCATTATTTTTTGTTTTATCTGACTGGCCTAGATTATTAGTTTTAGTTGCACTTATGTTTGTCCTCGATATAAGGTCATATTTTTTATGCAGCTAAACTTGTAAAGTATCTGGGAAAACCCTATATTGAGAAGATGATGGATCAGTCTGGTTATTGCTATCATCTTCATTAAAATATGAATTGAAGCTTAGAAATTTCTCATAATCATCTTGGGTCACATATACATCAGAAATACCACCCTCCATCATATTCATTTCCTCATCGATATATTCAATTTTATCTTCCCCAAAGTTATCAACCAAATGTTCATCCTTTATAAGGGCTTGTATTGGTTAATAATCATTCCTTCTTTCTCTTTATAAAACTTGGGGAGGGTTGAAAGGCCTTCTAAACTGATTTTTATTTCTATTATCAGGCCTTCTCCTCTCGGTTTCCATCCTAACCAATTTATTTGATAAATCCTTAATGATTATGGACATTTCTTCAATTTTATCCTTTTGATTTTTATTATTTCTAGATATTCCAATTTGTTTTTTTGTTTTCTTTCTCCCTTTCTCCTAAATCACTTTTAACCCTATCATATCCTAAAGCAATCAAATTAGACTCAATTTCTACTGCATCATCTTGCATATCAATTAAGGTAGTGGCTCTTCTTTCTCTAAGTAACAAAGCAAAATCTGGATTAAAGGAGCCAACAAATGTAACTTTTGTAGTTGGTTGTGATGGTTAGACATCTGCAAGGATATTATTATAAAGTTTGTTAAATCTTTTAATGAACTCGTGAACAAATTCATTATGTTACTTTTGAAGGCTTCCAAATTCAATTAAGAAATAAAAATTATCCTTATTTTCTCCCTATTGCCTAAGAAAAGTTGATTACAGTGCATCCCATGAATCAATGAAGTTTGGAGGTAACCCCTTGAACCATGTCCTCACCTCACCTTCAAACGCTTGAAAAAATATCCTCATACATATGTCTTCATGCTCAATACCTTGACTATCTGTGAAATAATCAAAGGTCGATAAATGTTCTAGGGTTGTGATCTCATCTTCCCCATTAAATTTAGGCAAGAACTTCAGATAATTATCAAGAAAATTTTGTAAATTGTTTGGGAGGTTTAAAGGGGCATATCTAGCAGTTGCTTTATTGAAAACCCTTGGTGGGGGGTGTTGGATTGTTGTTGTTGGGGAATATTTCCTGCCATGACTAGATGATCAATTAACAACAATGAATTCTAAGGAGTAAGTGGATTAAAGAATACTCTATATTCTTCTTATTTTAGAGAATCTTTTGGAAGGGATGTTTGGGGAATTTCTAAATTTTCATGTTTAGGTGATAAGAAATGAAATCTAAAGGATGCTAAAGGAGAATTTTAAGGGGATTCTCTTGAGGAAATATGTGGGGAATTCTCTAGAGATTCCTTTGGAAAATTTTCAGTGGAATAGATTGAGAGATAATAGTTGAATCTTTGAGGGAAAGTTCAATATAATTTTCAGGGAAGAATTCAATTGAATCGGCTGTAGAAATTGTTAAAGGTTGGTTTGGAGAACTAGGATGGGACTCTTTGGGAGATGATGGAAGAGACAACTTGAGAGAAGTTGTAGGAAAATATTTTGAAGAATCTTTTGAAACAATATGAGATTTTATTTTGCTTTAGGATGTGTGGAAGACGATGAATGTTTGGTAGTAGGAGGTATAGTAGAAGGGGTTGTAGGTCTTTGTCTAGGATTTCTTTTAGACAACGTTTTTCTAGATCTGTTACTAGGGTAGTATTCTTTGGGTCTGGTTTAGCCCTAGTTTTTTTCTTCCTTGATGCCAGGATTAAAATTTTGAAGTCACCAGATGATAGATTTTAGCCTTCATGACTCTTGTTCACCAACAAAGAGTAAGTTTTCTTGTCGTTTTGGCTACGAAACTATGGAAAGGCATGCATTTTCTATGATTGAATTTGATTAATTTATTTATCATGAAACATAATGGTTTTGTTGTTTTATTTTGGGCATGTATTACTAGTCTTTAAATATTAAGGATCAAGATTTGAAGGCAAAATTTCTATGTCTCAGACAATTGAATATTTTAAAGAATGAAAGCAGAAGAGAGAAGAATAAAGTTGAATGTAAAATATTGTATCTCTTGATGAATATTATATTAACTTTCATACATAAGAAATAATAATAGAATATGTATTTATATCAGAATATAGAATGAACATAAAAGAATAATTCTTCCTTATTCACTAGGTGAAATGAATGAAGTACAAGTCTCATCAATACTCACACTATATCTTAGAAATCTATAAATTTTAAAGATACCTTTGCAATCTGTAATAGTAATTGTTGTACTAAGTTATCACAGTCATGGCAACAGATACATTCAAGAAGAATTTATGATCATGAAGAGAACATCAAGAAAATGAGTCACATGAACTGATGCATAGAAGTTTGAATATCTCAAAACTTGATTTTTTTTTATTAAAGATCAGATCTTTCTCGGGCCCAAAAATCTCCCTTTACATTGAGTTTTTAATAGATATTTATAAAAATTAGGTCGTAACCAAAATGTTTATTCAATCCCTTTTCCTAGCTGTTAAAAAACAACAAGATCTTTGACTTCTAGAAAATATGACAGTTGGAGAAGACAACTCTTGATTTTCTTCTATGAGTATGTCTAGAATAGTCTGACCTCTCAAAGTATATACCATCCCCTAAAATTTATCCTCTTTTTATCTAGCAATGAATAGACTTTTTTGTAGTTTTCATATGACATAAGCTTCCCTTTATCATCACATGCTTAAGGTAACCCCGTCTTTTCTAGATTCTCAAACTTATTTGTGAAAGATTCAATGTTTCTCTTCACCATTATGAATTTATTTTGAGCTTGTTGTATCACATTGCTTTTTGTTAAAACCATTTCAGTTTACATAACCATTGCATTTTTGGCTTTTGGTTGATCTTTCTTCCATGAATCCTCTAAAGCCGACTCTACAATATTTCTTGTATGTGTCTTGTCAAAACGTTGAGGAGTCTCTTTCATTGGAGGTTTTGAAGGTAGCTCTGGCACTTTACCATGAATTTGGAAAATGTTTTGTACATCTTCCCAGTTGTTCTAGTTTTCCAGCAACTCCACTTGTGCTTTGTGTTGATGTTGATAAGGATTATGTCCATGCGAGATTATTTTAGAGGAAATAACCAAATGAGGGTCATACATCCATACTTATCCCTGTTGAAATCCCATAACTGAGAGAAATTTTGTTGTAGCATGCAATGTTGATCTGGTATTAACGATAAAAGGTCCTACCTCTTTCTTTAATTTAAATCTGGCCTTGTATTTCCTTGGTACAAAATGAATGTCATATGAATTTAATATTTTTCTGATGTACTTAGTGCAAAGATTCTAGTAGTCAAGAAAATAGGTGACAGAAAAGGTCAAAGATCAAAACCATAGAATCTTATTTTCGTGTAATTCTCAAATATGTACTAGTATCCCACTCTCTTGTCTTGACTTAGTTGGAGTAACTTTTACATTCAGGAAAGATTCTAGGAGGAATTTCGTCATGTATGATCTGATAGGCTTTTGACATAAACTGATCAATATATTCTAAGAAGCCAACATTTAGAGTCTTCTTTTTAATCAGAGATTTCCAATGAATAATTGAAAATGGATTCCCAAAGTAGGATTTGTTAGCACTAGAAGTCACCTCTATATTGTAGCAGAGGTAAGCCCAATACCCATTAGTTTTTTATGTCACAATGAATAATTTAAGGGGGGTCTAATGGATGCAAACTCAGGATAGTATCGCTTTAACTCAGAAAACTGGGCTGATATGCATAGGCATATGAGGTATTGATCTAAATTCAGTCAGGATGTTGTAGTAAGGGTGAGTAGTGGGATGAACTTGATGAGAAAATGTAAAGGACTTCTATGGACATCCAGTCTTCCAGCAACCCGATGAGAGAAAAACTTTGAAAACAAGATCCTCTTGATTCAGAGCTTCAATAAACTAAAAATGTTACAACAACATTGCAATCAAACATACATTACAACACAGTCAAAACAACTTGATTGGATCATTCATGCCTGAGATTTCAATATTAGAAGAAAAAGATATGGGGAAGAAGGTTGACTGTTATTAAACAAGAAGTCTCAAAATGCAATACATAACCAGAGAACCAGAGTCTTTACTAAAAATTTACAAGAGGGAGCTTAGCTCAACCATAGACACTAAACAAAATGGAAAAAATACCTACATATAATTTGAACGAAACGTTGTTGCCATCAAAACCTTGAGTCGGTGAGCTTCATGTTAGGCTCAACGTGCACACAATATTCTGGTAGACTGTGCCTGTAGTCTTTTGTCAAACTTCCCATGCATTCTTGTCAGACGTGATCTTCAGTCAAACTGGACTGACAACTTGCTTCCACGATCAATCATTTTCTGGCATTCTATTTATATATGGAGACGATGTCTCAACTACTTCCCCTACCTTCATTAACTGATTCCTCAGGACCAGGACGAGCAAAGTCAACACCTGCACCTGGAAAACATGGCGACCTTTCTTTCGCCATCTATCCTCTGCTAGATGTTAGCTAGGAAGACTAACAGGCGGATGAAGGATGGTGACGAGGAGGATCTGGAGAGATGATTGGTGTGGGTTCAATAGGCTACAACAAATGCTCGGCGGCTAGGCGAAAACACATGATAGCAAATATGGGACCAGGAAAGCACGGGCACCGACATGTGAGAGATGAGGTGGGAAGGTGTAGGGGTGATGTGGCGAGGAGAGGGGATGTGGTGGAATATGGAGAGTGGGGACAACCATATAGGTGGAGGTGACATGGGAGACAGATGACGGAAGGTGAGAGGTAGAAGCAGGAAGGAGACATGACATGAAACTGGAGTGGGAGACACATGGTAGGCAGTGGTGGAGAGGGGAAAGGCGCTGATATGACAGCCGAGAGGAGATATGCGAGTGGAAGACAGGTGTCGTCAAAAGGCAAGGGTGGTAAACAAAGGTGGTAAGTGGTATACTAAGAGGGGGGGTAGGTGGTTAGTGGTTTAGTGCAGGGGGGGTTCGAGTTAGCGAGGAGGAACCATGTTAGTGGGGGCGGGGAGGGGCGCTCAAAAACCACCAACTTGGACCCCCCCGTTAAAGGTAGAAGGTCAGGGGGGGTATGATATGGATCCTATGCCATAGATATGAGCACGCAGATCTCAGCCGCTCAGATCTACGCGTCTTAGTATAACGCGCCTGGGCACCAAAACATAGGATAAGTGGGTTTTTAGCCCACTTCTTGTCATTTTTTTCTATGGTGTCTTTTCCTAAGGAAAGAAAAACACCCCCCTAAAAACATTGTGATAACATGATTGATATCTGAAATTCCTAAGAGTTTCAAACTCTGACAGTTGATGATGAATTTGATCAGCTAAGAATTAGGCATAATTGAATTTGGTTAAGTGTTTGACTGCAAATGGACATATTGATATCATATTCCCTAACACAAACTCATCCACCACAAGGTCGTTATCTTTTCCTAAAATCATAGAAATAATAGAGATAATTTGTCTTGGAATTTCAGGAAACAAGTTATATTCAAGAACAACATTGTTTGTAGGAACATCAATATTTTTGCACATATATGTTTGTAAAAGGGCAACTCTCTCTTCAAGTTTTAGTTCTCTGAAACATTTGGTCAATACAATTTCGTCTAATATGTCACTGCCAGGGTTTAGTGGCCATATTAGCATTTCATAAATAGACTGAGGAGTTATTTCAATAAGCACAGACCCAATTTTGGAAATTTTGGTTCTCTTAGAGGAAATATAGTTCAAGGTGCACCAAACCACGAAATCAGGGAAATGATATGCTTGGGGTACTACAAATTTCGCTAGATCAAATTCCTAGGCATGATAATGGTTTACTAAATCCCTAAAATTTTGGGTTGCTAGTTGGTATAACTCGAAAGGGTCAAAAGATAAAGTTGGGTCAAAAATATATTATCTTTATTGACCAAGTCTTCTTCTTCCGCATTCTATGTTTTTATGACCGCAACTAACTCATATGACTCCATTTAAATGATGAAAAAGATAAGGGGAAAGATATTTCTAATCACCCAGAAAGAATATGCTCTGAGGAATATGCTCAAGTTGAAATTATGCGTTGGTAAGCTGGATTGTATTGTCAGCTTTCTAAAACTCTTTTTGATTTCAACAATAACCAATGAATTTACCTTTACCCATTTTAGAATGCATTTGAACACATGGCAGCTTAGGATTGGCGAAAAGATAATTAAATTATAAATAAACTTACTTTTTACCTTTTCCACTTGTTATCGTCCTCTAGGACACGTGTCAACCCTGCACTGATTATGGGGGGGTCGTATGATTATGATAACTAGAGGCTGGGGGGGCGTAGTTGATAGTCGCGCGACATGTCACAACTCCTTTAACCTTAGTTGAGTTTCGCGGACCCCTCCCTTTTGTTAAACATCGGACATGTGGGGGGGGGGGGCGATAGATTTTGGACCGTCGATTTAAAAGGTCATGTGCATGATCATTTTCGGAAAGAAACATGTGTTTATTGATATAGAATATATCATATAACTATATAATATCAAAATTTACTAAACTTTAATAATATTTTTATTAACAAAACTTAACACTAAAACTAAATTAAAACTAATCTTTAAATATTTAATTAAATATTATTTCAAAAGTGGTTTTGAAATAATAATAAGGATAACTAATATAAAACCTTGAACGTCTATTTGATTTATTAGAAATAAACTTAAGTTTTGTTTTTATATTTTTTGTGGAAAATCTAAACTATGTTACAATGCGACCGATGACTAATGGTCGGGTTAGTTAATTTATCATTATGTTGTGAATCAATTATCAAGGGAATGGGTTGACAACCAATGCTCGAGTCAGTCGGTTGGGAAAAGTGTTGTGCACAGCCAAATGAGAACGCTAATCGGTAATGGTTGATAGAGTCATATCAACGACTCATATTTTACCCGATATGGTATCAACAACTTGGATTTAAAGGGTTGTTACAGTAGTAAAACAATCAATTTCATATCATTTTTTATTTTTTTTCATATTTTTGAAGGTCATTAACTTGCGGGGCATTTTTGAGCTACATGTGGCTTATTTTCTTCCTGCACATTTTTACATACTTAGATCCTAAATATGGCTAAATGGATATCTTCTATGGATCATTATATTTCCATAGACTACTCTTGTGCCCCAAACAAACATATGAGCAAGGATTTATGCCCTCTGGAAGTAATTTGGTGCCAAAATTTTACCCTTACTGTTTTGGTTGTAACTGTCTCATACGAGCTATGTTTTGCACCCGAAATAGCTCATTGGATAACTCTCTTTGATTTCTTTTATTTAAGATGCAATGACAAAGTGTACCTTGGTGCACTCTATTGTTGTGGGTTTTGATTCGATAAAAATGTCATTTAGGGTATGGATAAATTGGGTAAAACAACCTAAACTTCTCCGGACTTGACCTTTCAGCTCAGAGCTCGGATTTGAGAAAGTGAATAGTCACTGGAAAGGTATTAAGGAGTAGAAGACACATGTCTACCCATAATTTTGAATTGGCACTGAAATTTTTTATAAAGTGATAAAAGATACTTTTGTAGCATTAAATAAGTGGAAAATTGCAACATGTAAATGTTGTAACTTTTCACTCATAACTCAAATTGAGGCGTGAGTACATCTGTTGGAAATCTATTTCAAAGAGGAATGCATATAAGGAATAATATTTTGATTTGGTGCATCGTGTCTTTCATAAATTGGGATAAAGAGTAACATGTATTCTAATTGATCAAATGTCTTATTTTATGCATGTTCTAACAGTAATTATTACATGCACATTTATTGCAGAATTAGAGGTACATGAAAACAAGTTTGGTTCTTATATGAGGATTGTAGTTATGGAAGATGCTAAAGGATATTACAATGATGAGAAAGAGGTCATAGTTATGCATGTCATCATGGATAATGCTGAGACAAAGTCAAATGGAAGAAGGAACAGGGAGGAGCCTATCATGGTAGTGCCATTTGAACTATCATATGCACAAATAGTTTTTATTTCTCTAATGGATGGGTTGTTTAAGGAATACCTGGACAATTTTGTGGTTGTGTTCCTAGATTATATACTCATCTACTCTAAGTTAAAAGAGGAACATGAACAATATTTAAGAATGGTGTTGCAATTTCTAAGAGAACATAAATTGTATGTTAAGTTAAGTAAGTGCATATTTTATCAAAAGAAGATTCACTACTTGGGGCATATCATTTCAGTAGAGGGGATAATAGTTTATCCTAAGAATATAGAGACCATTAGAGAATGGCCAACACCAAGAAATGCTACAAAGGAAAGATCATTCATGGGTCTTGTCGGTTCTTATCGAATATTTATAAAAGGATTTTCAAAGATTGCAAGTCCAATCACTTCCTTGCAAAAGAAGGAAGTGAAATTTGAATGGAATCCAAATGTGAAGAGAGCTTTCAGCAGTTGAAATATATCTTGACAAGTGCATTAATCTTGAATATTGCAGATCCGGATGAATATTTTTTTGTGTGCATTGATGCATGCAAGGAAGGTCTCAGTGGAGTCTTAGTCAGAAAGATCATGTGGTATATTATGAGTCTAAAAAATTAAAAGAGCATGAGAAGAAATTATGCTACCCACGATCTAGAGTTAGTGGAAATTTTACATGAACTAAAAATGTGGAGACATTACCTAATGGGGAGGAAATTTTAACTAAGGATAGACCTTTGTGGTTTGAATCATTTGTTTGGACAACCAACACTAAATGTCAGACAAACTAGATGGTTGTAATTTCTTAGTGAGTATGACTTTGAAATTAAGCATATAAGAGTCAAGGAGAATCAAGTGGCTAATGCAATCAACAATAGAGCTCATGAAGTGCATGTTGCATCCATTAGCATGTACAGGACTGATCTGAAAGATAAAATTATTGTAGCAGCAAATTCAAATCAACAATATCTGAAAATAAAAGAAACGTTACAACAAGGAAATTTTTAGTAGAAATTTAATTCTTATGAGCTGAAAGAAGATGGGATCATTATGTACAAAGGTAAGGTATATGTGTCGAACTCCAATGAGATAGAAAATGCATTGTTGAGGGAAATGTTTAATGTGCCATATGTTGGAGACCCAGGATATCAGAAGCCAATTGCAACTATGAGAAGCCAATACCTTTGGCCATGAATGAAGAAGGAAGTCACCAATTACATAGCCATATGTCTAGAATGCTAAAAAGTGAAGACTGAGCATAGGAATCCGGTTGGAATATTATAGTCATTGGCCATTCCATAATGGAAGTGGGAAGTTGTCACGGTTGATTTTATTACAAATTTTTCCAGAACAGTGAAGCAACATGATTTCATCATGGTGGCGGTAGATAAATTAACTAAGGAATCACACTTTATTCCAGTGAAGACTACACACAATGCATCAAATATTGCAGAGATATATATGAAAGAAGTTGCAAGGCTTCATGGAGTGCCTAAGGAAATAGTTTCAGACATATATATAAAGTTTTCTTCCAATTTTTGGAATGTTTTATTCAAAGGCTTTGGGACAAATCTAAATCTCAGTACAACGTATCACCCAGAGTCATATGGGTAATCAAAGAGGACAAACAGAATAATTGAGGACATGCTTAGAATGTATGTGATGGATCAATTATCAAAATGGGAAGATTATATTCATTTGGTTGAATTTACCTACAATAATGGGTATCATGTCTCATTGAAAATGAGTCCCTTTGAAGCAGTGTATGGTAGAAGGTGCAACACTCCAGTGAGTTGGGACAATCCAACATACATGGCAGTTATTGGGCCATATTTGTTGAAGGAAATGGAAGAGAAAATGACAAAGATCAAGCAGAATTGAAAAGTTGCCTAGGATAGGCAAAAAAGTTATGCAGACAAGAATAGATTGTTTAGAGATTTCAAAGTGGGAGAACATGTGTTCTTAAAAGTGAAAGCAAAGAGAAGATTGTTGAGATTAGGGAATTTCCCAAAGTTGGCAACAAGATATTGTGGACCTTTTGAAACATTAGAAAAGATAGGGCCATTTTCATACATCTTAGCACTGCATGCATCCATGACAATGCATAATGTATTTCAAGTGTCGTTATTAAAGAAATATGTGCCTGGCCCTAACCACATAATTCATTGGAATGTGATCCAAGTGGAGCATGAAGGGGATTTCCAGGTAGAACCAATATGCATATTGGACCAGAAATTGAAAGTGCTCAGGAGCAAGGCCATAGGGATAGTAAAGGTTCAATGGACCTACTATGGTCATGAATATGCTACATGGGAGAATGAAGAAAACATGCGGGAAGAATACCCACAATTTTTTTACAATTTTGAAGAAAAATGAATGAAAAACTCCATTTTGAGTAGCTAGAGTTCCAGAACCATATCTCAGAGTCCTAGCCAACTACGTTGGAGGCCTTGATAAAAGAATGGCACATTATTTGGGTTGGACTTGATAAAAAAATGGTGCATTCCTTGGGTTTGCGGGTTGAGAGGAACGAGAGATTATGGTTGGAACTATTGTTGGAGTTGTGAAAGTGCAAAAAATTATTTTCTAAGTATTGTGATGTAAATTTGCATATATGTATATTGACATAGTGTGCACCGAGGATGATGCAAAATTGTAGGGAAGGGAGAATCTAACATCCCCACTATAATCCCCAACTTAATTAATGCTTAATGTAGATAAAATGTGTGGCTGCGACCAAAGCAATGTAATATGTGAATTGTATTTCTAAGTTTCAATTACTAAAATGTGATGCCAACTGCTAAGGGGACATGGACAAAGATGGAGGATGAATCAATACACAAGAGAAGGGAGGGTATATGAGAATGTATTAGAGGGGGTCCAAGGGGGAATTACCCATGTATATTAATTCAACCCATTTTCCTAAAATTGCTATTGGTATATGAACCTTCTAATATTTTATTGAGTGTTCCCAAAACCAATTATTAAATGCATGTAAGAGGGTGGGTGTGAGAAGTCACATCCCATAGTTATTGGGAGCATGGGGGTTGAGTACAATCAACTTGGGGAAGTGTGTGAGTAAAAAAATGCAGCCAAAGGAGAGGAAATTTGTATGGGTAGCTACAACAGTTTTATACAATCAGTTTTAGTGCATGAATAAAAAGTAGAGAGCTTGGAGTTGGAACATCCATGGAGAGTAAATTTTAGAGAATGATGGAGCATTTTTTGAGAATTTTGGAACTAAAGATTGAAGAGCCAGGTTTTCAAGCCTAAAGAGTGAACTCATTTGTGAGTTGCACTATAACAAAAAGTGTTTTTTGTTGTTTCTGTTGGTAGTTTTTCCTAGAAGCAAGGTCCCTTGAGTTCCCAACTGAGACATTCCTGGTTACATGTGCCAGAGAGCACCTGATAAATTAATCATATTCCTGAGGGATTGAGATCAAGGAAAGGGTACATTCCTTGGGTTGGGAAATTCAAGAGGAAGAGAGTTGGTGGAAAATCAGGATAGTTGTAGGAGAATACCAGTGGGTTGTGAGTTTTATGAGTTGTAAGTGGATAGTGAGAGACCACCCTCTTTTGTGGGATACTAACCTAAACTTGAGGGTGACTTATTGTTGATATTTGGAAAAAGAAGTCTATGATTGGGTGGAACGTCTGTCCCAAATAGCTAGTTTCATAGTTGTTTATAAAAGATAAGTGTTTTATCTTGTTTCTATTGTATTACGAGTTTATTTGGTGTGCATGAACTTTGTGTATTTGGAAATGATTTATATGTTTATGTGATTAAGTTTATTTGTTGAATTTCATGTTTTTTTTAAATGGTTGTAGATGCATGTAATTAATTGTGACAAAGAACAAATAAATCTTCTTTTTAATTCGTAGTTGAAAGCTACAGGAAATTGAATTAGTTGTAAATTTTTTAATTTTAAGAGTATTTCGCAGCGTAATGTTCCTCAATTGGGCTGGAGGATGTTACAATCCTCATCTAGCTGGTCATCCCAAACCATTTCCCCTGGTGTGTCGTCAATTTGCTTGATGTACTCACTAGCATAATAAAACAACTCATATATTGTGTACCCCTCTTACATAGAGCCCTCTCATTTTTCCCTTTGTCGAACAAACCCCTTCAATTTTTTCATGTACCTTTCCAAGAAGAACATCCAACGGCATGAGAGAACCCTAGATAATTCAACCTCATTAAGTAGGTGAATTAGAAGATGGACTTGCAAGTCCATAAAACTCATGGGCAATGTCTTCCCCAACATACAAACAATCTCATTTGTCTCTCAATGCCACTGTGGAATGTTAGCCATATGAATCCCCTTTGATGTGATCTACTGTAAAAATGCAGATAATTTTGATATGGCACATTGCAAGTCCCGAGGGAAGTCATGGTTCTCACAACCATGCATGAGAAAAAGGATAATGACACTACAAAATAGACACACACATCATTAATTTCCATAAAGTTGTGATTGCATAACATATTTTTACCGACAACATAGAATAAGAATCATGTATTCGACATACATACCCTTAAATGTTTAGATGGTCTTGTGATTTCAACACCGATAAATTCCCTTCTATGATGAAGCATTGTCATAGAGTTGATCATTATAAAGGAGGTGTCGTCACACCCAATAGAACATCTTTCACCATATAAAGATCATCTTTCTTCAAAATCCATGGGACATCACCTTTTCTAAAAGACCAAGAGTGACCAACCTCTTCTTTGGTTTATTTTCTTGGATAATGTCTCATTTTAGTATTTTAAGCAATAAGATCTCTCCTAACAACCAATGTGCCACTTTTATTCGATGATATGTGCCTCCATAAAGAAGATGAAACAATTTTTAATATATGGATGGGATCTAGAAAGTGAGAATCTTAAGATGCTCTCGATATGGAATCTAATAAAATACACATTTCATTTTCATCCATATGGGCATTTTCTCAACATATATGTCAAAAAATTCAAGATCGTCAAACATAGGTTCCCTATTTGAATCAAACAAGTTTTTCATTTCCTTCTCCTTCTCTATGTCATATGCCCCGATCCAATATGTCAGTGTCATTATTTCAAGTCTTTGGGTTCTCTTTGGTTTTCCATTGAAAGAAGATGCAACTCTTCTATAAGGGTGGTCTTCTGGGAGCAATACTCTTGAGTAGTCAAACACTAGATTTCATAGCTAGTTGGACCACCTAGACTTTATAGAAGTTCCATAACATTTACATCAATGATGCCCTTTTGTTACAAGACTTGCGATGTTATTGTATATAAAGCACGTCAGTGTCAAAAATATAGTTGCACCAAATTAAGTATGCCAAATAACATTACAGATATAACAAATAATCAACATGCTTACTAGAGAAAACTCCTAGTCTTGGACAATTGTGCATGGTGTATACAAATATGCCATACAATGTAAAAGATTGCTTCATTAGGATGGGTCTTGATACATCATATACATGTATCCCTCCCCATAATTTCTTAAATTCATCGATCAGTGGTTGGAGGTAGACATCCGTTTTCTCCACTTGTCTTCTACCAAAGACTATAAGAGATAGCATAAAATGTTCATTCTTCATGGAAAACCATGGGGGAGGGGGGGAGGGAAGGGGGGTATTGTTATTGATCACTATCATTGTCTAAACAAAATAGTTGGTGTTTTGGAAGGAATACAAGTTAACTCCATCAATGGCTATGCTCAATTGTAGCCTTTGTACTTCATCCTTGAATTTATCAGGCCATGTATCTTATATATGCTTCATGGCTATTGAATATGCTAGGATTCGCATAACTCCTAGCTCACTCCTATGTGAGGCATGCCATCCATGGAACACGGTTAATTGTTTGCAACATAAAAACATTTGAGTCCTTGGAATTATAGGCATGTGCCTCAATATCTTATGAGGAGGACCATGTGCCTTACCCTTGTTTTTTTATTTATGGTACCTGTCATGTCCACGTTCTCAACATATCTCTTTTTTCACATATTTGTTTATGTATAGAATATAATCATTAAGACATGTGTGGTATGATATGTACTCAACACCCAACATTTTCAGCATTTTCTTTGTCTTTTCACAGTTAAAGCAAGACATTATCACTCTAAAGTACCTTATCTTTGAGTAACCTGCAATTAGTGGGAAATAGAAATGTACATTATCATTAAGCATGAATAAAATCAACCATTTTCCTTCATTGTGTGACAAAATTCCTTGAAAAATTAGGGTACTTAATGGTTGGTTACCTAAAAAATGTCAAGAAACACACCTCTAACATAACATACATTGCTTTCAAGTTGTACAATAACATTATTGTCCCTAGTTGGGTAGAACTTGACCCATGTCAACCAAAGAGAGGGGTGGTGGAAGCAGGTTTCAATCTTTCCAAGAAGGTATCTATGACATCAGTGCCATCCCCTAGTTCATTTTACTAGAATGCATGTAACAACATTCCCTCTGTTGGATTACTGAGAGGGGGGGTGAATCAGTAATAGCGTAATTATAATCCTTTTTCTTCAAATGTTATATCAATGTAGAATTGTTATCCAATAATGAGCAGTAAGAAATAAACAATCACATACATACACAGCACACCAGTGTTTTATGTGGAAACCCAAATCGGGAGAAACCACTGAATGTTTTTTCTTATATGTCTTGAAGAATTACATTCATTAGAAGCACCAACTTGCTTTGTTTTCCAGCTGCAACTGGAAGGAGGCTCCAATCCAACTCCCCAACTCTCTGTCTATAACTAGAAGGAGGCTACAATCCCCTACGTTCTCTGGCTACAACCGGAAGGTGGCTACAACCACTTGTCCTTGCCCCATTCTGCCACCTTGAAGTAGAAGTAGAATGATGAAACCACTATCACACTATCACTGTGAGATATACCATTGTAAACCTGTACCAATAAATCTGAACCATGCATCAACATGTACCTCAACCTGTAATCAACATGTACCATAAACAAGTGCATCAACCATGCACCAA
>JZKD02S1672718.1:348182-365155 GCA_000966675.3 Picea glauca
GGACCACTTTGGAGTTCATCCATATTTACTTCTTATCAACCATGAAAAAACAATAATGAGTCATATTTACATCAAACAATCTTGGGTCCATTACCCAAACCTTTGTGCTATGGGTATTTCTTCAAGGGTTGACATCAATGACAACCAACCTTAATCAACACCCTCCATGGATTGGGTATCCCATAAGAAATCATCCATAACACTATCTATATCATTACCTTCGTCCCCAACATGTGAAGAACTAGTATTATTTTATAGGTTTTGAATTAGTGACTCAGGAAGTAGTGGGAATTGAATATGCAGTTGATTCAACCATTCTTGGTATGCTTCCTTTCTAAGTTATGCTTGTTTAGTTGCAAGCTCATGACTCAACATCGTAGTGGGGTGCAACAGTAGATGGTAGACATGTTGCTCATCATCTGAATCCTAATTGTAAAAATATTGAACATTACATAGACAATATTAACAACATAATGCATTTAATATGTTCAAACATTATACCAAACATTTATTAGAAGCATGATTTTTTTCCCAATAATAAACATGTAACCAACCACTTTATAAAATAGATGTCGAATTAAGAAATACATTTACATTAGTTCCATTGCAAATCCTAAAATACAATTACTCAATCATCTTTTTCTCTCGCCCTCAGGGGTGTCTACATAAAAGAGATCAAATTCACGTTTTAATATTGTTGATCCAAGACGATTGTTGAAAGATGGCATGTTACGATTGGTAGGGTAAAATAGTTGTCCATTTTCATCAAAGATCGGCTTACAGTATCTTTCTCCTGAAAAGAGCTTGTGGAATTTATGGAGTACTAGAATATCTTGTGCATCCGAACTTGATCCTGAATCTTGATCCTACAAAATTTAATGAACAATTATTACACTGCATCTGCACACATAACATAAATTCAATGAGATAAATGAATTATAAATAAAATCTAGACTTGCTACAATCAACAAGAGAGAACTTGAAGGACTTGCAACGATATGCACTGAGTTGCAATATAAAGAATTGGCCATTTGATATTATAATTCTTGTTTTCGATTATTTGAGCCAAAACCATCATCTTAGGAAGCATAGAACAATATAACTTCAAACATAATTTCGAATGACTTTTAAAAGTTAATGGTGTGCTTAATTATATTATGATGCCTCGGTGTGTATGCATACAACAAACGCCCCGATGTGGATAGTTATGATAAGCACCAAAGAGTGACCTTCGTTACAACCTTCACAAATTCAAACCTCTGCAAATTCTAAATGTGGAGGTTTGCATGTGCATTTTTTAAATTAATTTTTTTGTCAGTGCATTGTTACTTATGAACTACACCAGTGCTAGCACACCAACTAACAAAGTTACGAAAACATAATGTGTTCGTTTATATGTGGTTGTTGACATTTGAATTTTATTTTCCGGTGTGTTTTTCATATAAACCGCATTGGTCTGTTTATTAATATATGGCGCATCGGTGCATTTACTAATGTATAGCGCACCAGAAAAAAGCAAGTTACAAAAAAAACAATGTGTGCGTTTATCAGCAATACGCTAAAATATACAATGAAAAAATGATCGAGAATTTCCTTTTTTCTAAATGTATGTGTTTAAATGAAAACCTTGTTCAATATTTCATTCTTTTGCCAAAATTTAGAGGGAGATTTATGCAAGAGAGATTACCGAAGGTCACATACGAATCTACAGAGAAGAAATTTCAGATATATGATTTCATTTCATTGATCGTATTAATATTCTCCCCATTTGATTCAAGCAATTTTCAATGCATTCCCAAAAAAATAAAAGGGTTTCACAGTTACCTTTGATATTGAAAACCCTGACTTCTTTGTTGTTTCTCTTTCTTTCCCTCTCTATATTTCATAATGATTGTTTGTTAAGCAATATATTTTTATAGGGTTTGTTCACTTATGTAAGGGGTGTTTGGTATCTATTGCAATGGGACCATTGATTGCATTGGATCCCAAACCAACCCGTCTTTGTCTGTTTTTTTTTTCAAAAACACCTTCACGGTTCATGGTGGGAACTATACCATTATAGAGCATCAGTTCCCATATTCATGTCTAATGCACCACTTAATTTGAGATAAACATAACATTTTTTGAAAAATGCCTTAGCTGTCAGCGATGTGAATTTTACAGACAGAGAGCACTTGTGTGTATTATTATAAAAAGCATCGTTTCATTTAAAATGGAAGTAATATTGTTTTTTATATGGAAACCATTATGTTTTAAATTTGTTCATGGGTTGGCGGTCGACGGTGTGTAATTAATAGTACTTGTTCATTGGTGCATTTATTAATTTATAAAGCATGAATAAAATAGTTTGTAAAACATTTTCGACTTTGCAAGTGCACTACTATCATATACCAGTGTGTATGCATATGTTTAACACATTGATGCATATACATATGTTTAACGCACATATGTGTGCTTATTTACTATACACATCGATATCTTCTATTGTGAAAAATGTAATTTTTATATCTAATGACTCCTAGCTTTTCTTTTTTTAGGGAGATCATGAAAAATCCAAGAGATAAACGAGGGGAAAATCAATGCATGCCCGTAGGGATGTCCAAAAAAGTGTACAAGGAGATGGTAAAAGAAATGAACATAATTCCATCACAGGAGGATCCATCACAACAACACTGCACATCAGAGGTATGTAATCACTGATTTATTATTTTATGTACATTGACTTTAAATATCACATGAAATACCAATTTTCAATTGTTTTGTTATAGAAAAATAAAAAAAATGTAACCCATTCAACACGTAAGATAGGACGACGAGGAAGCAAAGGGTTGATCGCAAAGTTTGTGAGTACTTACGTTTTCAACCTTACTTAATATTTCATATTTATTTTTATCTTCATATTTAAATAATTAATTTACACTCGTCTGTGGATGCGTTCTAATAGGTTCTAACATACAAGGAAGAGACAATCAAAGAATTGATCGACATTGTGTTAAGTATGGGTTGTGAGTATATGTTCTGTTAAAATTTGAGTAGCTTTAGAAGATATTCTTATTATATTTGTATTGTATTAGACCAAGTCAAAACCATTAAACAATAATATTATGTTGTGTTTGTAAATTCGGCCCTATTTTTCCCTTGTAACAGTAAAATGTAAATTAGAAAGTGTCATTTGTACAAGTCAACTCTGACCTAATTTCAGGGTGGCTCAAATTGTATTTATACGAGGCTAGGTTGCTCATTTGGAGAACACAGAACACAAACTCTCTCTCTCAAGGAAAAGTGTGCAATTTTGAGAAGAAGACGTAACTACAAAGTAAGGTTGTTTTCATGGAGGGTTTTGGTTATTTGTTGGAGGTCTATATTGGTCTAGTGGTGCACTACCCTATTATGGTTAGGGTTTCTTGTCTATCTTCTGGTTATCTTCTGTTTTGTGAGATCTCTCTTGGAGAGAGAAATTGTACTTGTTGACAAATCTATATTGAAGAAGCTTTGCTAGGTTTTCTCCCACAAGAGGGTTTCCTAGGATTAATCTTGTGTATACTGTGGATGTCTTTCTTTCAGTGATCTTTATGTATGCAGTTATTGTTCTAATTATTAAAAGTTAAAGAATAATGAGTACACTTAACTGCTTAAGAAAAATTTTAACATGGAATCAGAGCAGGCATGAAAGAATCCATTTTCATAGTCTAGAGGAACTCGTTGGGGAAAACAATATCATAGGAAGACTCCCCTAACCTTAGCAGATCTTTTCCCTGGACCAGTTTTGCAGTTTTCACAGTTTCTAAAAATTAGGGTTTCTGCATAAAACCCTAGGTGATGAAGTCACCCTCTTTCTAAAGGACATTGGTAAAATTAAACCCATCAAGGAGTTTGCATAAGGAGGGAACACCTTTGATCTAGAATTGGATCCAGGAGCTTGATAGGGCTTAGAAAGGCCTAAAAATCAAAGTTATTAGAATGTCTTCAAAATGGATGTGTGAGTAGAACTTGTTGATATGAACCCAATGCAACTTGAACAGGCTCAAACAGATGTTGTATTCTCATGACATCGTGATCTGTTCATTTGGCAAAACAGGCAAAAAACTGATGATTGTATAGTCCATACAATCTCACGTGGCAACTGACTTTACAGGTCATATGATTGTACAACTGACATGGAAGGCACAGTCAACATTGACGTGGCAGTTGACCATATAGTGATTGGGTGTACAGACTAACATGTGGCACGATGATGTTGATGAATGAAACTATGTGAAACATTCTCCATCTTACAAAACTGTAAGGTGTGGATCATTGCAGCTATGTGAAGTCTTTTTCTCAGGTTACAAACCTAAGAGAAAGCCCCTAAGAAGGGTATGTGGTTCGTGCCTGAGACAGAGATAGGAACGTAGAGATGACCTCCTCCATTCAGAGAGTGAGAATAACTCCAGATGATTATCCAGTGGGAAAGGCAATCTGAAGAGTTGGACATGCCTATGGCTGAGCACAAGGTGAACGTGTGAAATCCCAAAGTGCTCGGTGCATCGTCATGTGAAAAAAAATGAAGATGATGTGTTAGCATCCTCTGAGCAGCAGATTTGACGAGAAAACTCCAGATGATTCTTCTGTGTGAGGCAGTGAGAAAGAAGATCTCTAGAGTGGACGTGCATGTGGATGAGCACAGGTGAACATGTGTAGATCTGGTTCTTATGTGTAATGCAGTGAGCCAGAGCTATGAAATCCTTATGGATGTACCCCTAGTGTATGAGCACTAGTGGGTGTATCATATCATTTGTGATATATTGTTCAAGAGTTAGACCTGCCTGTAACCCTAATTTTTATGTAAAGGGTACAGGTCGGCCCCAACTTAATGTGATTAATAATAAATGTAACAGATAATTAATATGGTTAATAATAGTAATAATAATAATAATAATAATTATAATTTTAAAGTGACTTAGAGAGGTCGGCCATGTTGAGCCAATAAACAACTTTGTCGATTTGAAAAGTCTAATATAAGTAAGGGATGATTCCCCATTGTGGAATCATATCTTTCTTGTGAGTTTGGAAATTTCAGCAAGTACACTTCTTTGGAAAAAGGTGCACACCTCTCTTGGGCGCTAGATTTTTAGGGTTACAACACCCTCTTGTGTGATAGGTATTTCTTGGAGGTGAAGGTATTTCTCTTAAATAATATAGCAAAGGATTTGRCTGGGTTTTCTTCCCTTGTTGAGAAGGGTTTCCCAGGATACTTCTTATGTTCTTATGCATGGTGTTTCTTCTTGTGATCTTGGTTGTTGCAACATTATTGTTTATGGTTAAGTGAAATGATAAAATGGAATGAAATTAATTCTTAAGCTATATTATGAAAAATTGACATGGTATTAGAGCATAGGTCTTGAAGAACCCATTGCACAAGCATCTACCAGTCTCCTCTCTCTTTTGCAGAACTATATGACCCTCCTAGGGTTTCCAAAAAATCTGTACGATATTCCTTTATGAGGTGTTTCATCCCTTAAGAACTTGAAAGTTGGGGCTAATTTTGGCATAGGAGAGTACATCCTCCTCTAGCGCATCTCTAGAGACTCTCAGAGTGACATTCTGAGCATTTTGAAATTTTGGCCCTAGGGTTTCTACGGTTTCGTTAATTTCTACAGAAATTTCAGAATTAGGGCTTCTGCAAACTCATTGAAGGATCTCTTTAACTCACCATTGTTCTCCTATCTCTCAAAGGATTATTGTTGGCAGTCATAAGTCCAATAAAACCTAAAAGTGCTAGCCTAGACTAGCCATTAGGTTTTTTATCCTAGTTGACAAAGGGTTGTGAAGAATCTAAAATTATGATGAACAAAAACTATGATGAAAGATAAGATTGATGGATCAAGAAACTTCAAAGTTCTTGAAAGATGAGACTTCAGAGGAAGACTTATTATGGGTAATACAAAAGGGTTTACCAGAAACAACTATCAATGAATGGAAGGAAGATGACGTCGGGACAAGGAAGCGAATCACCTACTCAAGCCCTTACTTTGAAGGGCCAGCTTCAAAATAACAAAGATGACAAAAGGTGACACCATGACTATCTTCTTCATAAATATCTCAGAGGATATAGATCATCCAAGAGCCATTGGATAAATCGTATCAGCATCCTCAGGTATGCACTTGTATATAATATTTGTATCATTGTCATGAGTGAAATTGCGAGAGGAAGGAACCTTTGTTGAAGTCATGGATCTAGAGGGATCTTAGTGCATTCAAAGAAACAACACACTCAAAGTAAAGAATCCAGGTTTGATTGTTGTAATTGTCATTCCTCTAGCCTATATTTCTAAAAGTTTGCTACATTACAAGTAGGTGTTGTAGCTGTGACAATATTCCTTAAAATGTTTTGATTCTAGAGATGTACTCATTATTCTCCTTTAGGATATATTCTTGTGTTGGTTCTTTTTGTTTTCTTGTTCCAGATAGGTTAACAAGAAAAGAAGATGCTCATCCTTCAGAGGGAGTCACTTGACTCAGAAGGAGCCAAAACCATTTGAGAAAGAAGAAGAATAGAACCATCATTGAGACAACCAATGCTACAACGCATGATTAGAATATTTCTAGGATTCCATGGGAAGAAGCATGCATGACACAGTATATGTGCAGAACAAGAGTCTTCACCAGACTTTGAAAAACATAACTCCCAAAGAAGTCTTCACCGGAATGAAGCCTGAGATTGAACACTTCAATTTATTTGGGTGTCCAATGTATTTTCATGTACCCAAAGAGAAGAAGTCCAAGCGAGATCCTTTAGGAAGAAAGGATACAGTGAATCTTCAAAGACATCCCTAGTCAGAGACAAATTGAGACAAGAAAAGACGTTGTCCTTAAAGAAGAGATAGTTTTTCAAAGACCCAGAGAATCTCAGATGGAGATTGACAGTGAGACAATACCTTCTCCCCCTTCAACAATTCAGAGGGAGACATACATTACTCCAAGTTATCCAGTTTCTCCAGTTGATATGTTCAAAGATATTGTAGTAGGGAATAAAATGCCTACCTAGGCTGACTCTGCAAGAGGTAGAGAAACATACAAGCCTCTCAGGGCATATTCCGTGAAAGAAAACAAGATTTTCGATATATCCTTCATTCATGAGCCACTTCATTGATGTTGAGACTCCTTGTCTTAGAGAAGCAACAAGAGAACCGGTATGGAAAGATGCCATAACAGAAGAATACTAGTATATCTTAAAATAATGATGCATAAGATATTATTCAGGGACCAAAAAAAAAAGAGAAGGAAGTTTGTGGTAACTTCTAAATGGATCTATATGATGAAGCATGCAGCTGATGAAAGTATCAAGAAATAAAAAAATGAGATCTATAGCCAGAGGTTTCTCACAAACAAATGGAGTTGTCTATGATGAGACACTTGATCTAGTGAACCTGATACACTTCCATCTGTACTACCATCCATGAGTTGGAAACTATATCAGATAGATAGATTCTTGATAAGTTTGGATTTCAGCAAGAGTGTTGATGATCCAAACCTATATCATTACAGTGTTGATGAGGAGAGCCTGATCTTGATGACTTATTCAGAAAGCATTCTTGTTACAAGTAATCCTTGAATTCTGAATTCGAGATGAAGAATCTGAATATGATGCACTGCTTCTTGGGACATGAAGTATGACAGATGACCGATAAGATTTTCCCGAGTCAAGGAAAATAAACAGTGAAAATATTAAATAAGTTCAGTATGACAAAATGAAAAAATCCACCGTGATGGATTTAAAGAAGAAGATTGATGATGATTCAGATGAGACTAATCCACAACTAATTGGATCACTAATGTATGTAGTCAACACCAGACTTGATTCATGCCATGCAGTGAATGTGCCTAATCATTCCATGAGTCAACTAAGACAGACTCACTAGACAACAACAAAACATGTATTGAGATGTATACAAGGCACAATTGTATATGGCATGAGATATGCCTCCAATATAAACTTGAGTTTGTAGTATATGCCGATTCATATTGACCAGAAAGTACAGTGAACCGAAAAATCACATCTGATTGATGTTCTATCATGAAGTTTTCCATGGTTTCCTAATGCAAAAAGAAACAAAACTTTGTATCCTTGAGTACCACAAGGCAGAGTATATAGCATCGAGTGTGTGAAGCAATGTGGCTTCACAAGCTTCTGACATATTCACTTGACCATGAGATGGATCCTATGATGATAACCAGGAGTCGTGAGTAAATCTCCTTGAGAACCCATTGTTTCCTGATGGATCAAAATATGATGAGATGAAATATCCTTATTTCAGAGATATGATGCAGAGGAAAATCGTACACATGCAGTACCTTCCTACACTTGAGAAGATTGCAAATATCTTTACCAAATTAACTTCGTGAAGAATGACTCCCTAGTTGAGAGGGAGTGTCGATAACTCCAATCAAGAAAAAATTCAAAATACATCTGTGTGAGACTTGGCATGATAAAGAATGCCTCCCTAGATGAGAGGGAGTGTTGATGAATGCATCTATGTGAGACATTCTCCATCTTACAAACCTGTGATGTGTGGATCATTGCAGCTATGTGAAGTCTTTCTCTCAACTTACAAACCTGATAGAAAGCCCCTAAGAAGGGTACATGGTTCCTTACTAAGACAGAGCTACGAACATAGAGATGACCTCCTCCATTCAAAGAGTGAGAAGAACTTCAGATGATTATCCAGTGGGAAAGGCGATATGATGAGTTGGGCGTGCCTATGGTTGAGCATAAGGTGAACGTGTGAAATCCCAAAGTGTTGGGTGCATCGTCATGTGAACAGAAATGAAGATGATGTGTTAGCCTCCTCTGAGCAGTAGATTTGACAAGAAAACTCCAAATGATTCTCATGTGTGAGGTAGTGGGAAAGAAGATCTCTAGAGTGGACGTGCCTGTGGATGAGCACAGGTGAATGTGTGTAGATCTGGTTCTTCTGTGTAATGCAGTGAGCCAGAGCTATGACATCTCTATGGATGTGCCCCTAGTGGATGAGCACTAGTGGGTGTATCAGATCCTTTGCTATATATGGTTCAAGAGTCAGACCTGCATGTAACCCTAATTATTCTGTAAAGGGTACAGGTCGGCCCCACCTTAATGTGATTAATAATAAATGTAACAGATAATTAATATGGTTAATATTAATTATAATAATAATTATAATAATAATAATAATATTAATATTAATATTAATAATAATAATTATTATTATTATAAAGTGACTTAGAGAGGTTGGCCCTGTTGATCCAATAAACACCTTTGTTGATTTGACAAGTCTAATATAAGTAAGGGATGATTCCCCATTGTGGAATCATATCTTTCTTTTGAGTTTGGAAATTTCAGCAAGTACACTTTTTGGGCAAAAGGTGTGCACCTCTCTTGGGCGCTATATTTTTAGGGTTTGAGCACCCTCTTGTGTGCTAGGTATTTCTTGAAGGTGAAGGTATTTCTCTTGAAGAATATAGAAAAGGATTTGGTTGGGTTTTCTTCCCTTGTTGAGAAGGGTTTCCCAAGATACTTCTTGTGTTCTTGTGCATGGTGTTTCTTCTTGTGATCTTGGTTGTTGCAACATTATTGTTTATGGTTAAGTAAATGATAAAATGGAATAAACTTCATGCTTAACCTAGCTTATGAAAAATCAACAGGTGACTGGGCATACAGACTGCTGACGTGGACAGATAGGTGGGCCAATCAGGAAGTGACATGTGTCACCACTGCAAGAGTGACATGTGGCACGTCCGTACAGCTGACATGGTAGGCTGACTAGGCATACAAAATGATGACATGGACATGTACAGGGACCAATCAGAAAGTGACACATGTCACCCTTGCAGTGGTGACACGTGGCATGTTCGTATGGATAACGTGGCAGGTCCATACAATCCATACAACACGTGGATGACACCTGGGTAGATGATGTGGCAGTTGGGAAAATCGGATTTTGACACTTGGCATAGTAATCGATGAATGGTGAGGTGCCACGTGGCCCAGATATGGGCTTCCATGTGGCACCCATTGGTTGGCTTAATTTCATTGCAAAAATTTGTAGGGGCTCAATGAGTTTGGAACACTGGACCTCCCACCGGGCTAAGATTTGGCAGAGTTGGGCTAGCCAGTTCACTCATGTTTGTGACTTGTTATGTATGGTATAAAACTTATATTTAATTTTGATTATAATATATGTCGAACGGGGTAAGGGTTGGGGCCTAGCCCCAGCCCTGGCGCAGAACCTTGCAATACGACCTTCCCATGTGACTCAGGCTATGTGTTTTGGTGTGTATTTTGGTAAACCCTCAGTGCTTATCATGGGACCCTTCTATATAGCCATTGGTTGTTATACTTAGCGCACGGATTATGGTTAAGCCCTCGGTTTCAGAAACTTACTCCATAAGACTCGGTCCTACATACTTGCACGCGAAGGTTAAGGGTTAAGCCCCGGTCGGTTAGGATAGCCCGTCGACCAAGGGGCTTAACCATGGGATAATTAATTGGGGACTCTAGCCAATGCTTGGCGTGTGGATCTGGGAGCTTCTAGACTACGGCCATATGGCACCATAATGCGACCAAGAGCCTGTAATGGAGGGGGGGCAATGCACGAAGCACCAACACTAGGCCACATGGCATATTTCCATACGACCAAGGGCCAACCAGTTAGGGGTTGAGCCCAAATTATGTGAAGAAAGTGATTTTTAAACCATATTATAAGATTTTTAATGGATTTCTATGCAAAGTTGGTAGATTTAGCTCGTTATTGGGGGATATTGGGCCCTTTTGTAGGCCATATCTTGGGGGGAAGTTGGGAGATGGTTACCAACTTCAGATCTATATAAACCAAGCCTTATTGAGGCCATGAGAGGACATTCAGAGTAGGTTTATGCTGAATATTTGCCAAGCCAAAGCCATTTTTATCCAGGGAAGTTGTAGAGGTGCACACCTTTGCGAGCCATTTCTGGGAGCTCCGATCATCCGATTTCAGTGTCATTTATTTTGTTGGGTTCTAGAGATATGATAGAACAAGACCAAATTAGTTTTGTAACCTTTTGGAACTCCCGTAATGTCATTTTAAAGCTTTTAACATAAATAAGAAAGCCTCACCCACTGAGACAAAGGCCCAGAGACATAGGCGAGATTGTCAAGCTCCATTATCACATTGGTGTTTATGGTTTGTTGTTGTTTATGCTTTATTTTAGATATGTATATGTTCATATGGCTGTGATGTTTCTTCTATAATTCTTCCTCTTTATTTAAGCTTCCTAATTGGTTGATCAACACATGTTTAATAACTCAACCATTTTCATTTAAAAGATCTTTTCAAATCAAGTGGTATCATAGCTAGTTGACGTTTGGATTTTAGTTTTGCATGTTAACCAGGGAAAAGATTCTTCGTGGTGAAGGAGATCTTGTTGAAGAGAACCCATTGATTGGATTGAGAAAGATAACTTCTCAAAGAAAGAAGATGGCACCAGAAGAGGGACTTTCTCAAGATGAGAAAGAGTTTCGAAAAAATTTCTTCGCCATGTCGGAGATGATGAAGGTTTTGTATGATGATTACTTGGAATGAAAGAGACCAGTTCTTGGTGAATTTTCAAAGGGGAAAAGTGAATAAGGAGAGGATCCTCCTCAAATTCCTCCTTCACCTCCATCTACACCTCCTTCTTCAAGTTCAAATTCTAAAAACACCGCAAAGAAACATGTCCATAAACATAAGAATGAAATGCCTTTATCAAAACTTGGTGTTAAATTTGAATTGCCCATATATGATGGTGAAGTTAATGAAAAGAGACTTGAAAATTGGGTCAGACAGATGGATGTTTATTGCAGTGTGCAACAGATCAAGGATGAGGCCACACAAATCAAGTTGGCATCATTGAGACTTGCAGGCACAACACTCATTTGGTGGCAAAGAAAGTTGCAAAATGGCACGCAACAAATGGGTAATGTATTTCCATCATGGAAAAGTTTTATTTATGCACTTAGAAAGAAATTATATCCTTTGGTTATAAAGAGAAAGCGTTAATTGATTGGAAAGATTTAAAACTAAGAAAAGGACAAACAGTGCAAGATTACACAGATGGCTTTCGTAAAATGGAATTGATATTAGATATTCCTTTACATACCCAAGAAACTCTTATGAAGTATATAGGAGGTTTACCTGCACATATTCGAAACATTGTATTCATATTTGGACCTACTAATCTTGATGAGGTTTTTGTTCAAGAAACATACATTGAAGCAGGGAAAACATATGTTGGTGTATTAGGGGAATCATCTTCAAGGAAAGAGGACAAAAGGAAGTGGCATGGAAAGAAGTCAAATGCAATGACAAGAAAGGAAGAGAAACCATCTTGCAAGCATTGGAAGAAAGAGGGGCATGATGAGGACCGTTGTTGGCAATTGCATCCCGAGAACTGTTGTTGGAAATTGCATCCCGAGAAGAGACCGAAGCGGTTCTAGGAAAATAAGGGGAGGTAAATAGTTGCAGCAACAACACGACCCACAAACTTGGGATCAAATTCAAGTGATGAATCTAAGGTCTAATTGGTTGGTATGACATGTAAAATTCGTGAAGGATTTGATTGTAGAAGTAACTTGTTTCACATAAGGGTCATCATGATGCACACTAAGGTTGACACGTTGATAGATAGTGGATCTCAACCTAACTTAATTTCAGAGGAATTGGTTAAGTAGTTGGGATTAAAAACACAGATGCATCATAAGCCTTACACACTTAAATGGATAACCAACAATCATCAAATGCACATAACAAAGTAGTGCACATTAAAATTTGCAATTTCATCTAATTATGTGGACGAGGTAACATGTGATGTGGTGCCACTAAGTTACTGTGGATTGGTCTTAGGCAGTCCATACTTGTATGATCGTAAAACAATCTTCTACAGAACAAAGAATCAATATCACTTAATCAAATCAGGTCAAGAATATGTGGTTCATTCCCATCATGTAAAGGTAAATAAAACTCTTCAAAAAATGGAACAATTAAAGAAGGCGGCTCAAGAAAGCAACACACCTATAATTGTTTCAAATCAAGTAATTGATCTTAAGAAAGAACATGAGATGATTGTAGAATGGAAAATCAATCACAATTTGCTTCAAGACAAGCTAATGTCATGCAAGTATTATAAACACATCAACTCATTTGTAGTCATATTTTTTATGCTATCATTAGTAATGTTGTCTACATGGATGATAGTGGCTTCAGTAAGATGTGACAGGGTACAAATGGCTAACAATATGTTGTTAGTTGTCATGATTGTGTTATAGTTGATCTTGATGATATAGGTGCACAGGCAAATGTTCAAAGACAGGGAACATGTCGGGTGGCCTATCTTGAGCTTGATGATTGGTCAGTAACCTTTTGTAGGACCAAAAGGTCCTTAGTGGGGAGGTGTGATCCAGAATTGGATCCAGAAGCTTAATAGGGCTCAGAAAGGCCCAAAAATCAAAGTTATCATAATGGATTCAAAACGAACATGTGCGTAGGCCTCATCGATACGAACCCAACGCAACTTGAATAGGCTCAAATAGACATCGTATTCTCATGATATCATGATCTGTTCATTTGGCCAAATAGGCAAAAAATGATGACTGTACAGTCTGTACAGTCCCACGTGGCAGCTGATTGTACAGGCCATAAAACTGGTGTGGGATGCACAGTCGATGCTGATCGTACAGTGATTGGGCGTACAGACTGACAAATGGCAAGGTGACTGGGCATACGGACTGTTGACATGGATAGTTAGGTGGGTCAATCAGGAAGTGGCACGTGTCACCACTGCAAGGGTGACACATGGCACGTCCGTACAATTGACGTGGTAGGATGAATGGGTGTACAAACTGATGATGTGGATAGGTACAGGGGACCAATCATAGATTGACATGTGTCACCCTTACAGTGGTGACATGTGGCACATCTGTATGGATGACGTGGCAGGTCCGTACAATCTGTACGACATGTGGATGACACCTGGACAAATGATGTGACAGCTGGGAAAATTGGATTTTGACACTTGGCATAGTAATCGGCGAATGATGAGGTTCCATGTGGCCCAGACATGGGATGCCACTTGGCACCCATTGGTTGGCTTAAGTTCATTGCAAAACTTTGTTGGGGCTCAACGCGTTTCGAACACTAGACCTCCCACCAGGCTCAGCTTTGGCAGGGCTAGGCTAGTCAGTCCGCACATGTTTGTGACTTGTTATGTATGGTATTAAACTTATATTTAAGTTTGATTATAATATATGTCAGACGGGGTAAGGGTTGGGGCCTAGCCCCAGCCCTAGCACAAAACCTTGCAATATGACCTTCCCATGTGACTTGGGCTATGTGTTTTGGCACGGATTTTGGTAAACCCTCAGTGCTTATCATAGGACCCTTCTATATAACCATTGGATATTATACTTAGTGTGTGGATTATGGTTAAGCCTCAGGTTTCAGAACCTTACTCCATAAGACCCGATCCTACATACTTGTGCACAGAGGTTAAGGGTTAAGCCCCGATCGGTTGGGCTAGCCCACCGACCAAGGGGCTTAACCATGGGATAATTCACTGGGGCCTCTAGCCAATGCTTGGCACGTGGAGCTGGGAGCCTCTAGACAGCAGTCATATGGCACCATAATGTGACCAGGAGCATGTAATGGAGGGGGGGCAACGCACTAAGCACCAATGCTAGGCCACATGGTGGATTTCTATATGACCAAGGGTCATCTAGTTAGATTTTGAGCCCAAATTATGTGAAAAAAGTGGTTTTAAACCATATTATAAGTTTTTTAATGGATTTTTATGCAGATTTGGGAGATTTAGCTCATTATTGGGGGATATTGGGCCCTTTTTGAGGCCAGATCTTGGGGGGAAGTTGGGAGATGGTTACCAACTTCATATCTATATAAATCAAGCCTTCTTGAGGCCATGAGAGGACATTCAAAGAAGGTTTATGTTGAATATTTGTCAAGCCAAAGCCATTTTTATGTAGTGAAGTTGTTGAGGAGCACACCTTTGCGGGCCATTTCTGGGAGCTCCGGTCATCCGATTTCAGTGACGTTTCTTTTGTTGGGTTCTAGAGATTCGGTAGAGAAATACTAGATCAATTTTGTAACCTTTTTGCATTGTTGTAATGTCATTTTAAAGATTTGAATATAAATAAGAAAGCCTCACCCACTGAGACAAAAGCCCGGAGATGTAGGCGAGATTGTTGAACTCCATTATCACATTGGTTTTTATGGTTTGTTGTTGTTTATGCTTTATTTCATATATGTATATGTGCATATGGTTGTGATGTTTATTATACAATTCTTCCTCTTTCTTTAAGCTTCCTAATTGGTTAATCAACATATGTTTAATAACTCAACCATTGTCATTTAAAAGATCTTTTCGGATCAACCTTTCCCTTGGATCAAAATTCGAAAATTCTTAAGTTGAAAAAATAGGGTTTCCTCATGAAACCCTAGATCAAGACGTCTAGGCAGTTGCAGACTCAAGTTGGAGCAGATCACCTTGGCATAGCACACTCTTTGGTAAGTTCTGTTATCCCACAATCTATACTTGCCCAAGCCAAAAGGCAAGTAGGCATAGATTGACGCAACACAGAGGTAACCCTATCATTGTCACCCCAATAGGGTACCTCTTTATTTTTAGGAGGAGGAAAACCTCACTCCAATGGAGACGTCCTAGGACCTAGTTGGTTGATCAGGGAGGATAAGAAAAGGTAATACCACCCCTCTCTCTTGGTCACTCAAATGAATGAAGTCACTTGGAATGGTTAAGTCAAGGAAGTTAAGGGAAATAAGGTGAATGATACCTGCCATTTACCTAAGAAATAACAAACGTTAACCAATGATATCAATGCTTTCATTCAGTGACTTCAATATAAAATTTTGCTACCAAGCAATTTTATGCATAAAAGATAGATGTGTAGCAACATTAATAAATCCAAAAAATGTAACTTATAAGGACAATGTAATAAAATATAAAGACCTTGCAATGAGAGTACTTTTTCCACTTACAATTTATAAATTAATATAAGCCAAGTAATGAATTTAGAAGGGTTTTCAAAGTAATCATAACAACAACAAATTAATAATGATGACAACACTAAACAACTTTAGAAAAGTACCTTGCTAAGGCAATTTAGTGGGCACTTTTAACATTTATTGATTGTGGCTTGCCTGGTACAAATTATGGGTGTCTTATCAATCAACAAATGAATCTAAGAGGTTTTCCAAACTAACTATAACAATAGAAAAACAAGAGTGATGACATTTGCAATAAACCTTCAGAAATGCACTTTGTGAAGAGAAATTTAGGCATACTTTAACTCCAATTGATAATAATTTGCTTCATGCAATTTTATGGGTTGGTTTAATTAACTTATAATCTAAATGAGTTGTTTATGATGATGATGATTAACGTCCACTAAGACCAAATTGGTCTATCGGACCTTAAGAGGGTAAGTGATTACTTGTGATTCTTTAGAATTTTGTTTTTATGCTTGAAAAGAATTAAGAGAAGCTTTCCAAGATCACCATACTTTTGTTGAGTTAAGAGGTTAGGAAGGTTGGTAGTGTGATAAATATTTTGAAAATGAGATCTAATATGGGTATAGGCTGGACAATCTAAGAGAAAGTGTTTTTCATCTTCAACCTTCTTAGTGTCACAAAGGTGACACACTCTTTCATCCCATGGAGTTTTAGGAATTGATCAACGCCTAGTTTCACTATGGAGCTCGTGAGAAGTTGTTCTTATCTGAACAATGCTTATTTTTTTCTTTACACTTGGCAAAACAGATAGATAATTTTGATCTTCTAGATTAGAGTTGATTACTTCTTTATAATACCTTAATTTTATTTTTTCCTCTAACTCTTTATCACACCACATTTTTTCCTTAAATTTTGATTTGACGTTTTTTTTAATAGTATTTTTATTCTGCAAAATGGTTT
>JZKD02S1672718.1:366699-379306 GCA_000966675.3 Picea glauca
CTAGACAGATAATATCAATATCACTCGGGATCCAACTTATCATAGGACCTTTGCACCATGGAAAGTCACGACAATTCCAAAAAAAGATCCTGAGTGTCCCAAATTCCTATTTATTATTATCCTTCTAGTCTCTATCCCAAACAATAGATTTTCGATTTCTAATTATTGCCCATTTTCCTTCTTTCCTAGCTTCTTTTACCTTTTGAACTTCCTTCCTTAATTCAACTTGGTCTTTGGGAATGAGGTCTTCATTTATAAATATTCCTGACCCTTTTAAGCTCGGAGATTTACTAAGTATGATATATTTATGGTCATTACAACTTACTTTGACACAGATCAACCTATCTTTGTGATCAATTATTTTTCCTAGCCTCTTTTCTTCTATGAGGTAAGTTGTATCAATTTGTGATTTATTGTTTAATTCTTCTTTTACTATTTCTAGCGTATCCTCCTCTTGTTGTTCTTTTATACCAAAAATTGTGAGTTTCAAGGATCTTTTGTTACTCTCATGGTCCAATTCGATTAGCTTATTCATTTCCTCTTTGATGGGTTTTATATCCAATTTGTTTTCCATATTACCGAGGGTCAAATTGTTGGTTAGTTTTTCTTCTAGCCCTTTAATCATATCTCTCAAGTTGTGATTTTATTCAACCCCTCCTTCTTGGGTTGATTGTTTATGTTTTTCCATTTCTTGAATTCTATCCTTCATTGTCTACAATTCACTCTTGAATCCTAAGAATCTATCGTCTATTTGAGTTTGAATGGTATCTTTAATTTTTTTTATCAATCATTGCCTCTAGCTCTATTTGGAGTTTTACATCTCTTTCTTCACTCCTTTTCTCTAATGTTTCTAACTCTATTTGAATTTTGGCATCTCTATCTTCTATTCTTTTTTCTACTGATTCCATATAAACGTAAAGGATCTCTAGGGTGATTTTGGGGGGCCTCCCTTGTTAGGATGAGTTTTTGGAATAGGTGGTGGAGTGCTCATATTGAAAAATTAGGATGAGTTTTTGGAATAGGTGGTGGAGTGCTCATATTGAAAAATTATTATTATGGATTGACTTTATCTCTCAAATCAACTCTTACTTATTAAACTTAAAATAAATAAAATATATTTAAATATCTTTACCTAAAATTAAAATTGAATCAAAGTAAAAAGTGACTCACCTCATTTCAGATGTCCAAATGCTCGACCCGTTGAAGAAGCCAAAAATAATTTCTGAAAACCGCAGAGAAGTCCGAAGAAACTATAGAGATTATTCTGGGTAAAAAAGGTAAAAACCAAAGAGAAGTATTATTCCGGTTCAAAACCCTAGATATATAATCTTAGAAATAAAATATCTCCTTTAAAAAAAAAAAAAAAAAAAAAAAGAGAAGTATTATTCTCGTTCAAAACCGCAGAGAAGCAATATTCTCGTTCAAAACTGCGGAGAAATATTATTTCTATTCAAAACCGCAGAGAAATATTATTTCCATTCAAAACCATAGAGAAATAGTATTTCCATTCAAAACTGCAGAGAAATAATTTCAAAACCGGATAGTGGTTTTAACAGTGTTAGCAACAACAACAAGTTAGTACCTCAAAGTTATGTTAGTAGGTTGGGTTAAGTTAGTACCTTAAAACAACCTTCTTCTTCCTAGTGCAAGTCTTCAATCTCTTTTTACCCATGGATGGGATTTCAACATCCATCTGTGGGCTTCAAGCCCCCATGAAGGTTTGAGCTAATCATTCCCTCATGTGTACCTGTCCACTGGGCAAGGTCCTGCAACAACAACAAGTATGCCCTCCAGGGGTTCATAAGTCACAGGGATCATAGCATGTAAATCACATCAAATAATAAATTACCTAAACATGTGCATCCAACCCCCCTTAACCCAAAAAAATGCTCAAAGACGTTATGCAATTTGACAAGTTAGGTTTGGAGAAGGTCTCAGGGTGTCCTATTGGGCTAACCTCACTTAAGTTTGGGGTGTTTCCCAGGTGGGATATATTCCAAGTCATGTATATGTATGAGGTGGCACGGGGTAAGTATTTGGGCATGGGGTGCATGTAATAACAGGGAAATGTAAAGTCTTACATGTGGGTGCATTTATAGAGGGAGAGTTGCACCTTGTCATAAATGCAATTGTTTCCTATCACATTTATTCCATTTTACTATTATATTTATTTCTTTTGATCTTGTACTTCAAAATAAATAGTTGAGGGCCACTGTCTTGGCTTGATGACCAGAGGTGATAGTGTTATCCACAATCATTTCACATAAATGAGAAGGATGGCTCGTGATGATATCCCCTTTCTCTTAGCTATGCCACAAAGAGCCACTACCCTATCTTGGTGACTAGATAGTTGGTAGTGTCATACCGCTACATGCCCATGGTCATAATAGGTCGGCTCGTGATGAGACCCCCTATCCATAAACTAATACATTGAGTGTTTATGTTATCTTATGGGTCCCCTTTTCTTATCGATAAACTTTTCACTGCTTTCTCAGGGATCCTTGGGCTAAGCATCTCGAAGAATTCAACATTAGTTTTTACCTCTTACCAGCTATTTTTACCCTTTGGGCCTTTAGCCCCTTCTTCCGACAAGGTAAGGTACAAACCCTTCCTAGTGTAGCCAATCCCAATGCCTAAACAATGATAGGGGACATGAAAGGAATAAAGATGGAAAATGATAAGTAGGGAGGGAACATATAATGACTTTTCACAGATCCACCTAGTAGAAACCCATCCTAAAGGGAAATGAACTTACTAGGGCACCATGCCACCCATCCAGGTATGAACGAGGCAAAGATCATAATTTCCAAGAAAATGTCATGAAATGAAGAAGGATTCAATACAACATATTCAAGTTCTTCAAAAATATGAGTGATACATACCATGATACCCAGACTTATTACCTCATGGAGCAAGACTCACCGCTACTTCAGGACCAGGCTAGTGAGATCGATATTTTAGTTAGTGATAAGTGGACTGCACTAAATAAAAAAAGGGGCCCTACAGGGCCATGCTCAAGTCATATGGCTCTCGATACTCCATGTCTAGAACCTATGGGCCTCGAGATGTGATCTCCTTAGTTTTCCCTAGGCTAGGGGATAACAAGTTCAAAACCTTTCTTTGAATTTTTTTTTATTTTCTTATTGTATTTTCATCCAAGGGAAATATAAATTCCAACTCTAATCTTGATGAGAAGCTTGAGGGTGTTGATAACTTCTGAGCATGGAAGTATAGAGTAATGTTCATTATAGAAGAGAATCGTCTAGAAGGTTTCGTCAAAGAATAAATTCTAGAACGAGAGGGAGATGAGGCCAAGGAAAAGTACAAGAAGATTATGGTCAAGGCAAAGAGAATCATTGTTGATTCTATAAAGAATCATTTGATCCCTCGTGTCTCATCATTGAAAACTCCCAAGAAAATGTTTGATGCCTGATATTGCTTATATGAAAGAAAGAATATCAACATGAAGATGACATTGAGGACACAACTCAAGAGTGTGAAGATGCAAAGTTCAAAAACCATTCAATACTACTTCACAAGGGTGTCGCAAATCAGAGAACAACTTGAATCCATTGGAGACATAGTTGAAGAAGCTAAATTATCTATGACTACATTGAATGGTCTCCCAAGATCTTGGGAATCATTTATTCATGGAATCTGTTCAAGAAGAAAGCTAACAAGATTTAGCAAACTATGGGAGGATTGCACTCAGTAAGAAGCTAGATTGGCAGCAAGAGAAGAGAAATTAGGCGATGATGAAAATAAAGCTCTAGCAACACATGCAAGAAAAGGAAAGAGAAAGAAATAGGTTCACTCACACAAAAAGGTTCACAGGTCAAAAAAGACAAAAAAGTTTCAAAAGGATTACTCAAATTACAAATGCTACATCTGCCAGAAGATGGGACACATTGCAATAAATTGTCCCCACTCAAAAGATCAAATTAGAAAAGAAAAGTATAAAATACATCATGCTTATGCCACAAAAGATGACAAATATGATCAAAAGAGAGTCAAAGAAGATTATTCAAGAGAAGAATATGTATTGATATCACCTCTTACAAGAACTGTTAGCTCTAGAAGTCTCCCTCAGACTGCAAATGAGGTGAGCTTAGAAACACTTGAACATGAGTGTGTAAATTTGTTTATATGATGTTGGATTAACTAAAATAAAAAGAGAGAAGAAGGCAACAAACTGTCTACAAGATGATTTCATTGAGCATGGAGTCAAAGAAACCTAAAGATAGAAGCCACTAAAGTTGCTTATCAGATAAAGTTGTGTAGGTAGAAGAATGGGGAAGAAAACATAAAGCAAAAAGTCCATTAAACGAAAGATCATTTCTGTCAATTGAACTAATCAAGATACTTGAATAATAAAATGATAAATAGGAAAGCTACAATAAAGTCTTTGTTGCTCATAGATCTATAAATCAATGACAAGCTGTGATTATCAAAATTGCATTTTATTCAAGTAAGGAGAAAGAACATGTATGAACAAACTGATAAACTAACTCTCATAGATCCTCAATGGCAGAGATTATTTCAGAACAATCATTCCCTCAAGCTTACATTCATGTAGCCACATAAATTTGCCTCCTGAATTTCTCTCAGGTCCTCCAGAAAACTCCTCTCGGGCCCTTCAAAAACTGAACCCTCTTCTGCATTGAAAATCATTCAAATTATAACCTATTACACAGTTAAGTTGTTTCAATTTTTTATTTGGAAAATAAAAAATAACTACAAATTAAAAATAAAAAAGTACTTGAATTAACTGCAGGAAGTCTGGAAATGATGTCTTTTGACTGCCACTTCATCTGTCTAGAAATCTGGGATCAACCTTTAATTGACCACTATGAATCTGGAGTTGTTGGAATACTCTGCCTCTTATTTAGTGTTTCAATTATATTTGAATGAGTATATGGAAAAAATATTGACTCTTCCCAACATTAATATGTTGCTCGATTGTTTCCATCAAATCTGGAAAAGAGATTTCTCAGTTACCAACTGTTACCTACCAGGTGCCTTGCCTCCAGATTTCCTATCACCAAATTCTTTATAATTGTTGGTTGCTGATTTTATGCCTGGAAATCAGAGTTTAGATTTGAATGCTAAAAATCATCCTTCTAGGTGTTCGATTTCCTCGAGCTCATGTGGCTGTCTTTTATGCTTATTGAGCCTAAAAAATCTGAATCTGAGGATATTTTCTTCATAATATTTGTATTTGACAGATATAATCTTTGAACAATTTGTGTGAATGTTCAAACCTATGTTTGGGAATTTCATTTTGAGAAACAGATTTTACAATAAAACCTCTTTCACCTGTCATTTATTATTGAACATTTGTCGTTATTGAATGATACCTCAACATGAAAACGACTGTGATAAGCTTGAGAAATCCTCCTAAACATGGAAAAATTCCACAACCGCAATAAGATCCCTTGAAATTTCTACGCTCCAACAACTCCAGAATGTATAACAACATAGGACAATTTTCCGTTGGCAAATAAGACTTCGGAACATCTAGAGGGAAAAAACCTCTTTGAAGTTTCCCCTTCCAAAATTACTACCTTCTGCATTAGCACGCCATTTTAAACACAAAGCTCGATAAGGTTCTGCACTGGTGCACTTCTGTGAGCCTTGCGTTAACATTTGGACATAATATTGATACAAAGTAACCTTAGTAAGATCCTCTTCAATCACCCTATGCGCATACTCAATAATCGACATTTATGCATACCAGAAGACAGAGAAATTATAGAATTATTTCCTTTAATGTTTTGATACATGATTATTTCCACCTTTTAGCACTGCGTCTTACTGTATCAAGTAATTTATTCTGCATTCTCGAACTCTTGGGCATTTGTGGTTATGCTTACTCGTGGGATCCATCCATGTGGTGCTTGAGTAGTTTCTTTTATTCAACATATTGGACACCTAAGTGATAATTGGAAACCTAGATTTGTTAACATCTGTTGCTTTCCCTACTCTTTCAAAATCTTTTGCACCATCCATGGAACATTGGTTCATCCTTTTTATTGATCTCTTAGACATCCTAATGAAAACAATATCACATGTAGAGAAAGTCATCAAAGGAAAATTCAAATGCCTTGAACCACTGTGTTATTGACTATTGGAGATCGGGTGCTTCTTTCTTTTTTCCAGAAAGGTGCAGGCAGTGATTCATGGGCTCTTCCATTGTGCATTATTTCTCCTTTATCTTGGATAGGACAACACAATAACTCAGATTCATTTTCAGAATCATCCTAAGCATAACCAATGGATAGAACAATTTTCCATACTGCAATAATCTGTCTTAGCATTTTTCATTGCATAACCATATCTCTATTTACATAGAGCACCATCTACTATACTTCACGAAAAATAAATTGTTGCACCAATTAAAAATGACACAACCATTGACACCTGATATCTGTGTGTGAGCTCTGTTGATAGTTGGCGCAAGCGTGGGTGGAAATATTACCACTTTCCACATGAATGCCATGTTGGTATTTCCTTCGCTGGATGGCGAACTTCCCATTTACATCTCGACTCTCCTCAACACTTGCGCAAGACAACTTTTGACATCTGACTGCCTATTGTATTGCTTAATACTTGGCGTTTTATTTTTAGATGGGAACTTCGAAACTTTGCAAAGTTGTGGCACTTCATATGGAATTGCATGTGGTTCTCAATGATGTCAAATTTATGGGACTTATCCCACATGGTTGACGATAAAAAAAAATTTAATATTCATATACGCCAACAGTTTGATAGTTATATCAAAGTGTTATGGAAACTATGCCCTCCTGTTCTCAGTGCTTGATGTTTGTGCGCTGGGCTTATGTGTTGTTGCTTGACTTGCATATTATGTGGCAGGTTGCGTGGAGTTGGAGCTTTTCCTTTGAGCCCAAATTTTGATAAAAATACAAAAACCCTGCATAAGGCCGAGAGAAAATCTTTGGTCTAAAAAGACCCAAAATTGATTAATAAAAGAAACCTGAAGCCAAAATTGGCTTAATGAAACTAGCCATTGTTTATTTGTTAGAGAAACTACATTTCAACCAATAATCCATAAGAAATTTGATTATCGTTGATTAAACATCAATCGTTAATCAACATTCTTGAAGTAAAAAAATACATTAACGCTTTTTAGGTGATAACAACTGGCTCTTACTTGGGGATGATATTTTAATGAGAAAATATCAAGAATTGTAGACCTCTATGCATCCGTGCAATGTAACCTGCAAACTTTGGCTCTGCAAACATCCACAATCTTTGTGTTTTTCCTAGTCCATTAGGTTATGGAGTCAATCAACACCATTCCAACTTTGGCACAAACTTATGCAACTTATTCATACTCTAAAAACAAACTGTTGAAAACAAACTTGCTGCAAATCTGATCTCATTGTGCAAACTGCAAAAACAAATGCTCGAGAAGCGAGCTTATTGCCTTTGATATCCTAGTCTAACCAGATCTCCAGTCTGCTCAAGTAAATGCAGAATTCCACAATAGCCATTCGAGTAGTTTTATGACTAAGATGATCTCATCTATGTTGTTGCTCAATAGAGAATAACAGAAAAAAGATAGCAGCAATAGAAACTTCTTCAAAGAATCAAACATACCCCAAAGCACCGGTGAAGTGATAAAAATTGAAATTTTATGAGGATCTAAAAGGTATGACTCCAATAAAGCTATTATTAGATCCACAAAACCATATTCAGAAACACGCTAATTTAGAAAAGATGGTTGACTTTGCATAAATTCCCCTTTGTTAAGAATCACATGACCTTCCGGTTCTTTCATGAGCAGCTCTTGATCATCAATAACGACAACTTCCTCTTCATAAAAATGATTATATGATAATTGTACAACATGATTTAAAACATCTTGATTGTAATCAGCTAAAAACATATAATCATCTAAACAAACATCCACTATTGGATGCTCAAACTAATTTGAAAACTGATCATAATCATGATGCACAACCTGATTCATAGAAAAAACTAAAAACTTTGAAGCACTATGTTCCAAATCTGAATCATACTCACATTCTTCTTGTTGTTCTCGTGCATGCAGATCTTCAAGGTAGGCCTGATCTCGAACTCTTTTGCAAGCTCAAATGTTTTCCTCAACTTCTTTAGCATCATCAAACAAAATTTGCAATGATGTAGATTTCTTTTCTCTCGGGAGAAGAACAAGATCTGGATCTTGAGATGCTACATAGTACACCATGGCAGCAATTTCAAAAGGCCGAATCTCTAATGGCATGATATGATAAAAATTGAAAAGCCTTCTATTGAAAACAACCAAATTTTCTTCTTCCCCTCTCCTCAACATATTAAGATCAAACAGGTATGAATCAAAAGGCTTATTCTCACCCAGTACTTTAAAAATGCATAACATAACTCCATCCAAGAGCCAATAGAATCAACTCCCAAATTTTTAAACCACACAACAACATCTCCAAATAGAGATTTAGAGAATAACCTCAGGGTAACATCTTCATAGACTATCTCAAATTGATCAACAAAGTTCTCAAAGGTTCCCACATGCCTCTCAGTTATGACATGATCCTCTCTAGTAAACCGGGGAAGAAATTCAACAAAATTTACAGGATAAGGATGGAGGTGAGATGGAAACCTAAGAGGCTTAAACATTTTCTCTCTGATTCTAGTTTGGATAGTAGTAAGGTGAAAATGAGGCTTAACAAATTGATGGTAAGGCTTGGTAATGATGATAGTAGGTAATGAGACCTGAGAAGGGGATAAATCGATTTCATCATCTTCACGGTTATATGGTTGATCGGTTCCAAAAGGGACCTGAATACATACATCATCTTCATAAATAGACCGAGGTGAGGAAATATAATCAACATCTACCACACAGACAGGTTGAATACCTTCCTCTTTCAACGAAGGATATACAAAGGGATATTGATGGTCATCAGAATATACAAAACAAAGTATAATCCTCTTTACATGTAAGGGGAAAAGAAAGAATGAACTAATGAAAAAAGACAAAAGTTCATGGAGAAATCTAATGATATGATACCTGGTTTTTCCCTTCCATATCTTCATCTTTTTGTCAGCAGGATCCTTCCTCCAGTGGAGTCTTTGAATGTTGAGTCGTCAGGTAGATGATTGCAGTCAAACTAGTGTCCCACACTTGTCTATCATCAATAGATGAATCTAATTGTTGTCTTTCTCCCATGGAATATGTCTTCACTTTCGTCCCCGACAACGGCTCCAAAAATGTTAGCTCTAGAAGCCATCCTTAGACTGCAAATGAGGTGAGCCTAGAAACATTTGAACATGGGTGTGTAAATTTGTTTGTATGCTGGTGGATTAACCAAAATAACAAGAGAGAAGAAGGAAACAAACTATCTACAAGATGATTTCATTGGGCATGGAGTCAAAGCAACCTAAATATAGAAGGCACTCAAGCTTCTTATCAGACAAAGTTGTGTAGGTAGAAGAATGGGGAAGAAAACATAAAGCAAAAAGTCCATTAAACAAAAGATCCTTTTTGTCAAATGAACTAATCAAGATACTTGAATAATACAATGATAAATAGGCAAGCTACAACAGAGTCTTTGTTGCTCATAGATCTATAAATCAATGACAAGCTTTGATTCTCAAAACTACATTTTATTCAAGTAAGAATAAAGAACACGTATGAACAGACTGATAAACTAACTCGCATATATCCTCAATGGCAGAGATAATTTCAGAACAATCATGCCCTTATACTTACATTCATGTATCCATAGAAATTTGCTTCCTGAATTTCTCTCATGTCCTCCAGAAAACCCCTCTCAGGCCCTTCAGAAACTAAACCCTCTTCTGCATTGAAAATCATTCAATTTATAACCTATTACAGGATTAAGTTGTTTTAATTTTTTATTTGGAAAATAAAAACTAACTACAAATTAAAAATAAAAAACTCTCGAATTAACTGCAGGAAGTTTGGAAATGATGTCTTTTGACTGTAACTTTATCTGCCTAGAAATGATATCACATGTAAGTAAATAAAAAATCCAAGAGAGATAAAAACAAACCAAAACTTAACAACAACACAAAATTTTATCTTGAAAAACCCAAACCAGAAAAACCAACTTATAGATCTATTGGTTTCTTACCTCCTGGCCTTTTCCAAGTGATCCTTCATCGTTCACATCTTGGCACACTTACAATGGAGTATCCAAAGCCTATTTAAAGACTTGATTACATGTAATCCATGGGATCTAAAACCATGGGCTACTATTAAAACCAGTGTTCACCTAACGAATTTGACTATTTCACTGAGTCAAGTTTAACTTAACATTGTCTAGATGAAAAATTCAATTTTCTCCATAATAGGAAAATATATGATGTAGTGGAAATTATGCAATAAGGGTTACACTCTATAAAAACACACAAACTACTAGTTGATATCTTGAAAATTGATCTAGCTAAAGTTTTTTCACTGCCTCAAGGGGGCTTGCGTAAGGGTGTCCATTATCACCTTTGCTTTTCCTTATAGTTGTCTAAGAGCTTAGCTTACTGATTCTTTTGTTGAATGAATTAAGTGAGGAGGTTAGTACCCAAGTTGTCTCCCTCTTTCAAATGAATGTGGTTGATTTGTCACAGGGGGTAAAATATTTGGGATTTTTGTTAAAACTTGTGGGATACAAGTATGAAGATTGGCTTTGGTTGTACAATAAAATCAAGGCTAGAATTTGTGTTTGGTGCTATAAAGATGCATATGTTTGGTTATGATAAAATAAATTCTAGAAAGCATCCCAGTATATTGGATGTCTATAGAAAAAATTCAAAAATGTATTCTTCATCAGATCTAGAAAACTGCTTCAAAAAAATGCTTCAAATTCTTGTGGTCTACGAGAAAATCCAAGGAAGGGATCCCATTGGTAAAATGGGATAGGACAGTAGCACCAAAAAATCTTGGTGGATGGGTTTTAAAAAATATTTATCTTTTTAGCAAGGTTCTAGGTGTTAAAATCCTGTGGATATTGGTGTATAATGATGGTCTTTTGGACAAAGTTATGAAGTCTAATGATCTGAAATCGGATTCAGAAACCTGACAGGGCTTGAAAAATGCTCAAAAATGAAAGTGCTCAGAATCTGATGAAATCAACACCATTGCATCCGTCTCGTCTTCCTGATTCTGGTGGTATATTTACATTGTCAAACAGATTCCGTATGGAGAAGATATCGCATTCTGTCCGAAAAGTCAAACGGGCAAAAAAATTGTTGTCTGTGCAGTCCGTACGGACGCTGACGTGGAATGTCCGTACGCTGACATGGAAGGTCCGTACAGTGACACGTGGCAAGTCCATACAGTGACACATGGCAGCTCCAGGTGATGACTTGTGTCAGACAGATTTGGACTTTTGGGCATACGGCTGGACCAATCCGGAGGTGACACGTGTCACCACTAGAAGGGTGACACGTGGCACGGGATGACGTCAGCAGCTTACGTGTCATATGACTGGGCAGTACAGAAGCTGACATGGCGATTGACATGGAAAGGTTGACGAGGCAGTATGGCTATTGACGTGGATGAATCATCAGTTGACACGTGGCAATTATTTGGTCGAATGATTGGGTGCCACGTGGCCCAATCATGGGTTGCCACGTGGCACCCCGATATTGGTCTATTTGGTTTTGGTTTATTGGTTCAAAACTTTGGCGTCCATGGGGTTCGACCCCCAGACCTATCCTCCGTGTAACGCCTTAACAAACTATGCCCGACCACTATACCACCGCTTGGGACTTGACATGTAAACGGGTTTGAGTTTATTTAAAGTTAAACTGTGTAACTGTTGGCGGGGGGTCGGGCCGGGGCTTAGCCCCGGCCCGCGGTCATTTGATTGTTATGTGACCGTGCCATATTTAAAATAACCCGTATGTTGTTTGGATAGTACATATGACCGTGACATATATGTATGTGCGCGGTTATAATGGCACGCGGTTTCAATTATATAGCCCGCGGTTTATTTTGTAAACATAACCATAACCTTTGTTAAATGGGCGGGAGTTATGTAACCGTTAATGCGTGGATTTTTATGTTTTAAATATGTTAAGCCTCGGGGTTCTATGATAGTGCCAACATGACCGGGAGTTGATCGGACAGGGCGCGAGGTTCGTTATAACTGTTAGGCCCACGGTTCTAGACCGTTACCATGTGACCATGCATGCGAATGGGGGTTAGGGCCAGCGCTTAGCCCTTCGGGCTAGTGCTAGGCCATATGAAGCCCATATGACCATTTTAAGGTGCGCGCGCCAAGACTTGGGGGGCTAAAGCCCGGTTTATAACTATAATATAGTTTAAAAGTGGGTTTTTTAACCACTTTTTGGGTTTTTATTATTAATTAAACCCTTTTTAATGTAATTAATCCATTTTTTGGAGTTATTGGGCAGTTTTGGAGCCTAAATTCGTGGAGGAAGTTGGAGATGGATAACTAACTTCCCAATTATATAACCAAGGCATATTTGAGGCCATGGGGACATCTTTGAGGGCATTCAGAGTAGAATGATGCTGAGGAGAAGCCAAGCCAAAGCCAGTTTGAGGCAGAGAAGCTGTTGAGGAGGAGATGTTGTTGGACCATTT
>JZKD02S1672718.1:396728-412867 GCA_000966675.3 Picea glauca
GAACCCCCATTTTAAATAATGTATTGTTACAATGCTGAGAGGCCTACGTGCCAAAATAATTATTAAAGGGATAGTATGCCCAAGAAATGTAATGTTTTTATCATTATTAATAATAAACACATCATTGGATGCTAGATAGACAAGGACTAGAGTTATAGGGGGCTATGATTCCACAAGAGAGGGAGCTTGAGGGACTAAGTGTTTATTCCTATTTTTAATTACCCTTTTTTTCTAAGGGAGGGGATCACTTACATGAGCTTCTTGGGGAAGGACATGAGGTTCTTGTTTCCCCACGAGGTTACTTAAACCCAGCTCTGGTCTGATGGGGGGGTTTGAATGATGACTTGTTCACTGATTTCCCATTCACTCACTCATTTTTCCCTCATGCACTCCCATGCAACCCCTTGACCCATTCATCGATCCATCCTCACCTGCATCTTGGATTGGCAAAGGAAATGTAGTTGCTGAAGAATTAGCCATGGGATAGTTGGCTGTAGTGGTTGCTGGTGTGATCCAACCATGACCTGGGGCCTGCATGTCTGAAATGCATTGGCACGTGCCCTGTTTTTCTCACAACTACGAGTCTTGAGAGTTTCGACATTGAGATTTTGGACTAGCTATGTTGAAGGCCCTGAAAATAATGGAGAAGGACTACCTGAGGGACTGTGTGGCAGAGAAGGGTGGAGGTATGGTCTCTTGGGGCAGTACAGGCTGGGTAGAAGAGAGATAGGTACTTGGATTGTTGTGGGTGTCGGGGAACCTGTGAGAGCTTGAGAGATGACTGGCTTGGGAACCCAAGTAACACTTTGGAACCATCCTTGTGGATTCATATCCCTAGCTCGGGGGTGACACTACTGTTGAGATTTGGAGCAGTGTTGTCTATGGTTGGGTAGAACGTCTTTGGTTTGCAGCCAGTTGGTGTCACCTTTAAAAAGATAAGTTCTCTCTGTTGTGATATTATTATCTGTGTATGAATGTAGTTCCACTGTGTATATTTAATTATCATTTAATTAAATATTTAGAACATGCATGCTTGCTAGATATTACTGTGCATGTCGTTAATTCTCTTATCTTATGCATCTGTATTAATTAAAGAAGGTATTGGTATGAGGAATAAGTCCAAGGGTGGGCTTGCAAGTAGCATACCCTGGCCTGTGGCTGGCTGGGTATGTTACATTAGTGAAGACCACTGGCAAAGTGTGCCTATAAGCTTAAAATATTTGAATACTATGTGTGGGACCCTCATGGCCATCCAACCAATGATTGAAGTAGAGCACACCTACTTTTTTCAGTAAAGCAATCTTGGATAAAAGGTCCACTTATTATACTCACAAGAGGTGTGGGAGAAATATAGTTTCTTAAATAGGTGTTTGAGAAATTGTATTCTATCTTTCCAAGACAAGAGAGTGATGGTTTGTAAATTACCCTTTAGATTCAACAAGTCTATAATTATTCTGGAGTCCCCTATCAATTACAGACTATCTATGTTGAGCCTAGATGCGAAATGTAGTTTTGGCCATGCACCTAGGAGTTCTACCCTTGTGTTGGTACCTAGGCCGCAACAAAGAGTCCACCTATAAATAGAGTGTTGGATGACTTTTATCAACCCCCCTGCACCGCTCAGAGATCCATTCTGTTGTGAAGCACCATCAAACCACCATGTCTAAACATCTTATAAGTAATTAGGCTTGAATAATATATTTTTGTTGTTCTATGTCTGGGTGTAGGTCTTTCCAGAGATGGAACAGTCCCAAAGCTTTAAAATATACAACACTAGTAGAAGGGGTCTTGTTTTCAAATATTTTGCAGTTCCTGGAAAGCCAAATAAACCAATTTACCAAGGGTGGAAGTATTTTGTAAAAATTTTCTGATGTAGTCCAGTGATCCAAGCAATTCGAGTTGGTACTTCCAATCCAACTCATTTCTAAATTTTTGGCCCGTGTGATTTTGATCCAAACTCGGTGAGAGAACTGGCAATGCGTAAATATATGATCAACTGTCTCTTCACCCATGTTGCAGAGTTGGCACATATTTGGTCTTGTCCAACCAATTTTCTGAAGTAGATCCCATGTGGGGATTCTGTTATGCAAAGTAAGCCAGGCAAAAATTTTAATTTTCAGGGGGAATTTCCATTTCCATAAGTTAAAGTGCCATCCAATTATATTTATGGGCCACTCTGTAGAAGAAATCACATTATATAATATTTTTACATAGATTATGTCGATGTTGTCACCTCCATCCCACATCATCTGGTCATCTGAATTTGTGAGTAAGATGCCCACGTGATTTATCTCAATGCAGAAGTTGTCCCATTCCAATGACAAAATCAAAGGGAGATCTAATTCGTGGCTGGTTTTCCAAAGTGTGGACTGTGTCCCAGGAGCAATGTTTTTGTGTGCTTGATACAAGAAGTAAATACTTTTGAAGTTTAAAAGTGTGATTAATTGAGGTGAGAGGATAGAGGCATTTCCCAATCTGGAGATATGATCTATGCATGTGATTATGGAGTGGCCACGTCCCAGTTTCCAGTAAATTCCTCCAGTGCCCCAACTTTGAGATGATTCTCCAAGTCCGGGAAGCAGATCTAGATGGTGGGAGTCCATCTCGGAGCCAAGAATCAACAGAAGTGAATATAATATATTTGTCCTTTATGATGGCACTCCAAATGCCATTGGAGGTTAATGCATGCCAAATAGAACTGACAACCAGTGCTTGGTTGAAATGGTAAATGTTCCTAATCCCCCAACCGCCTTTTGATTTCATTAATTCTAAGTTGTGTGGGCCTAATTTCCACACATGAATAACATGCATGTTTTCTTTCCTCCCAAAAGTGTGATTTCGGTTCCACTATTATGCCCCTTATAGTTTTATATACATTTTAGCTATACAAAAAAGATTGGAACTCTTGTGTGAAAATTGATCTACCATTGTTCCTAGAACTTATACAAATTATGGTGGTACTTTAACATTTTATAGAAGATACCATCCAAATTAAAACCCAAGTTGCTACCAAAACAATTCATTTTCAAACTTGTCATTTTTTTGCACTTTTCTGATTAGTGTGGCAATTTGGGTCATAAAATGCCACTTTTTATTTACAACTAGGGAAAGACAATAGGATAAATTTTCCTAAGTATAATGAGAAAGGTCTATTATTATCACTGCTAAAACAACCATTAAAACTTTGGGGGGATTTCAAACATCTATCCAACCATCCATTAAGTGTTTATAAAATATCAATATCTATTTCCTTAAATTAGTTGCAAATGAGACCTTTATTTTAACATAAACATATACTTTTTGTATTAAAAGGGGGTTGTGGTCGTTCCATCTAGTCAATTAATATGAAATTTGCAAGGCAAAATTGTCTTAAAAGCTTCATAGTTCTTCAAAATTTCAATAGAATTAAGTTCCCTATCTATCCTTAAAGTTTCATCCCTAGAGCTAATTACTTAACTTGTATATAGGCTTAAATATTGTCCTACTAAAAAATTATCTTGCAAAATATTACAAATTTAAGAGATTTTTGGGTCCATATCTGGTGTGGGTATTCTTCTTGGTTCTATATTTTGATGAAAATTTAACTAAGATTTGATTCCTCACTTACTCGACACCTTGATAGAAAGTGTGCTCTTCCATGACTACCATTTGGTCCATTTTCATATGAGCCAACATATAAAACAAGTGAAACCACTTTCCTCATTTCCTCATAACTAGGCCTTTGTTCCAATTCCAATTTTGAAATTCTTTCTTATAGCATTATATATTTCACTTCCATTTATTCTAACCTCTCACTGTTGCTTTTCACAATAAGTTCTAACTGAATTTTCTTTCCCTTAAACTTATTTTCCTAAAACTTTGATGTAATCAATTGTCTTTGAATTACCTGCATGTCTCTTGAGTTTTCTTGTTCCCAATCCTTTCTCAATCCATTTGTTTTCCTAACATACAAATAGAGAAATTATTGTGTTTCCTCAAAATGTCTTTCACATATTCGAAGGCATCTACTTGTATTAGACATTTCACAATAGACACATCTATTTGGATGTCCATGATTTATTTCCATCTTCAATGCTTTAAGCTGATATAAGTTCCTATTCCTTGTCACTCTTAGTCGCTTCCAAAATTCCAAATTAAAAAAATCATACTTTCCCTTCACATACCTATGTGAACTCCCATTCTAGAACACTCTATGTCACTTCCAAACCTATAGATACATACACAGATTGTTTCCCTTCAAAGACCTATGTAGTCAGCAAAGGGAGGTGAGAAGGATAATTGTTTTATTCCCATTTTCTATAGAGACTTCATCCCTTGTATAAGCGCCATAGCTTGCGCTTAATTATTTCTAGTCTCACCTATTCCCCATACAAAGGATACTTCTTGATTTCCTTTGGGTTCAAGAATGATCCTCCCCACCTCCCCCTCGTGAGACCTACCCCTCCTTGCAAATACAACCTTATTAAAGTCAAATGAGGTCTTAAGTTCTTCCATTATAATGTCTAAATAATTTTTTGGGGGGTGGTTTATTTCGTCTTAATTAAAGTGAAAAGAGAGCCCCATAAATTTATTTTGGATTTTTTTTTTAATGAGATATGATAAGCCCATCATCTCCCATAAATTTACAATTATTTATAAATATTTTTATTTAATTCATTAATCATTATTTAACATTAAATCATCTTGATTGACTTAATAATACATAATTTAAATTTATCTTTTCTCAATTCATCATAATGAATTACATTAATCAAGAAAAATAATTATTTGATAAATCATGGTGATTTAAAAATAACAACAACAACAACAATAAATAGTTTATAGAAATTTTATGAATATAAAATCAATAAAAGTAAAATGAATTACTTTAATCAAGAAAAACAATTATTTGATATATCATGATGATTTAATAACAACAACAACAACAAAAACAACAATAATAAATAGTTCATATAAATTTTATGAAAACAAAATTAATAAAAATAAATAATTGCCAAAAAGTAACAATGTAGCAAGCTTATTAAAACAACAAATAACAAGTATATAATTTCAATAAAATACTAGCTTATAATACATTAAAAAAATGTTATAGAGTATCACATCACGACAAATGATTTTGGTATAAAAATGTTTATTAAACATTGTCACTTAATGTAGAGTCTAAACAATGCACAAGTTTTTTATCCAACAGGAAAATTTCTCGATTATATATATATATATATATATAACTTGTGCTCTCAACAAGAGAATTACAATAACATCTAAGAAGAAATCTAGGATGAACTTTCACCATTGGCGGTCTTTCAACCAGCAAAGGGTGAAAGTTCATAATAGGACGCAACACAGATAATTTCATGCCGAAACTGCTAGAAGAGTCTGTGAGAGGTGTCAATAGAAAAATTATGATGCAAGATTCTATGATCAGTGGGATAATCCATCTTTCGTATCAAGAAATTCCGCTGAGGATAGTGGATAAAATATGATCTTAGAGAAGGGATAGAAATAGGGGCGGGCCCTCGTGGCCATCTATCCAAAGATTGTATGAGATGACTCCCACTTTTTTCTAGAGCACTTCCTTTTAGAGATGGTAAACATATTTGTTATGCTCACGATGAATATGGATGTAGATGAGCTTCTTGAAAGTAGGCTATGATATTCTAATTCTATCTTTCCAAGCTAGTAGGGAGACTACTTGGAGGTCACCCCTATTTCTCAACCACTCAATGACAATTCTGGAATCCCCAACAACCTAGAGGACATCTATGTGGATTCTAGAGGCCAAAATATGTGTGGCCCAGGCACCCAAAAGTTCTACCCTGGTGTTGGTGCCCAGGCCACAGTTGAAAGTCCATTTGTAAAAAGTATTCTGCGATATTTTTATTAATCCTCTAGCTCCACTCCGAGATCTATTTGTGATTGTTGTGCCATCAAACCAGCCTGTAGGAATATCTTCAAGTGTTGGAATATGTTTGTTGCAATATATTCTTGGCTTGTTGGCATGCGTGTCATTCCAAGAATTGTAGAGACCAAGTGCTTTGTAAGCTACTGCACTTGTTGATGGGGTCACATTTTCAAAGATAGTTGAATTTCTTTCCAACCAAACAGTCCAAAAAATAAGTGGAGGAATGTGTATGTTTTTTTGTTCTTTTCGAGTCCACGATTCAAAGAAATTTTCAAGCTTAGTCCCATCCCAGGTGGATTGAATTTTAAGAGCCAAAGCAATAATTTTCCAGACCTGTTTAATGAAGTGGCAATTGATAAAAAGATGGTCGGTCGATTCTGAATCAAGTTGAAAAAGGTTGCAATAGCTTGGGCCACTCCAACCCTTTCATAAGAGGTTATCCCACGTATTTAACTTGTATTCTATCAACATCCAGGTAATTTTATTTATCTTTGGCGGTATGCACCAGGACTAAAAATGATTTTTCCAACCACTGATGTTTGAAAGCCAAAGAGTGTTAGAAATGGATGCATATACATTTTGTGTTGTGAGGTTACCTGAGCGGCCACCCCTCGATCAATGAAAATGATATTCTGAAGATGTAAGGTGAATTCCAAGTTGTGTGAGATCCAGGCAGTAATTGTTCCAATCGCGGGATGCATCTGTGGTGAGGCCAAGAGTTGCGTTGGAGATACAGGAATCGGGCGGAGCATCCGATCTGAAAGAGTCTCGAATTTGAAAAATATACCATATGTTCTTTGAGTGAAGGTGTGATATCAGCTATGGTGAAAGTGTAGCTAAGGTGTCCATCCCCAGAATGCAGTCACATCCAAGTACAATAGAGTTCCCTGAGCTTGGGCACCAACAGAGCCATGTTGTGATCGGTCGTTTTGCTTTCAATAAGTTTTTCCAAAAAAGTGAGGTCGTTATGGGGGTATCTGTCTCCGCTAAGAGCCAACTATTGATTGTGTGGTGGCAGAGGTATTTGTCTAGAATTACAGTGTGCCAAATGCTCATTTTATTCAGGACACACCAAAGAGAGTTGGTTGCAAGAGCTTGGCTAAAAAGGAGTGGATTTTGAATCCCTCATCCTCCCTTTTTCTTTGGTTTAACCAGATTTTTCCAGCTGCAGAGATGCTGGTGAGAGTGTTCATAACAACAAGACTAGAGGAATTTAAACATCATCTTGTGGAATTTTGTGAGGACCCGAGTAGGGATGGAAACTAGGGCCATCCGATACATTGCATGTCCTTCAAGTACAAGTTTGAGCAGAGTAAAACGTCCTCCAAGAGAGAGCCACCTCGTGCACCAATGCCCAATTCTTTTTTCCACTTTGAAAAGGAGCTAGTTCCAGTCTGATGTCTTGTAGGAATTTGGTTTTAGATGATAGCCCAGGTAATTTAATCCAGATGAAAGAGGTGAAAAAGTATAGGGGAAGATACCTTTGATCTGGTCCAATGAAGAGAAATGGATATTTTCAAAATGGAAAGAAGATTTGTTCCAATTTATTGTCAAGCCTGTGGTGCTACAAAATTTGTTTAAAATCTCCTTTATTTTTATCCATTCCTATAGGGTTCCCTTGGTCATGACGAGGATGTCATAAGAAAAAAGGAGATGGAGGATATTGATGGTCCTAGACACCTTTAATCCAGAGATCTTGCCTTCATCTTGGGATGTTTCGAGAAGCAAGCTCAAAGCTTCCATCACCAAAATGAAAAGTAATGGTGAGAGAGGGAAACCCTTCCTTAATCCCATGCCCATACGAAAGAAAGTGGAGGATTATCCATTGACCAAAATGGTGAGGTTTGCACTGGAAACATAACTCATAATCCATTTTAACATTTGATGACTGAAACTTGTCTGTGCTAGGATCAATCTAAGGAAATCCCAGTCGATGCAGTTGAAAGCCTTTTTGAGATCCAATTTGAGGATAAGCACTTTGGATTTATTGGTTTTGATACTGTGGAGGCACTCCTGGGCCATGCCTATAACATCTATTATTTGACGACCTTTTAAAAACCCCAAATGCTCATTTGAAAGGAAACGAGAGAGGATGGGCTTGATCCTGGTGGAAATAATTTTGGAGATGAGTTTGTAGCAAAGATTGCAAAGGACTACAGTTCTATAATATCCAAAGGAGGAGGAGGCATATTCTTTAGGAATGAGAGTGAGGAAAGTTGATTTTAAAGCACCTATCACTTTTCCACAAAGTCTGTTATCCTCCACAAGCTCCAGGAGGTATGGGCCAACCAAGTCGAAGAAGTGAAAATAAAATTCTACCATCCAGCCATCTGGTCCTAGACTCTTATCCTTGGAGAAAGATTTTAGAGCCACTAAGATCTCCTGAAGTGTACAAGGATTGTCCAAAGATAATGTATCATCTTCCGTTACTGTGTGAGAAAAGAGACTAGCCACCAAAACTGAGCTCTGCAGATTTGTTGAGGGATTCTGATCAAAGAAAGGCTTGTAGTAATTGACAGTTGTAGATTTTAAAGCTTGATGTCCTCTATGAATTGTTCCTTCCTCGTCTAATATTTCCTAAATTTGTTTATCATTCCTACGAGAGTTGGCTATTTTATGGAATTATTTGGTGTTGTGATCACCACATTTAATCCAAGTGGATCTGCTTCATTGTCTCTAGGTAGATTCATTTTTAAGAAGTAATAAGTTACTTTTCGATTCAAGATCCTTTAATACATGACTATCAACACCAATGGTCCCCAGACTGGCTTCATAAAAAATATGGTCCCTGATTGTAGAGTCTAGTTCTAGAAGCCGTTGAGCATTCTGTTGATGATAAGTAGCGCCCCACTGTTTTATTCGGGCTTTGAGGCATATGAGCTTCCAAGAAAGTTGATATTGAATACATGGTTCAGTTAAGAAATTGATATCCTTCCAGACATCAACCACGATGGTATTAAACTCAACTTCAAGAATCCAACCCATGTTAAGCTTAAAAGGATAGGCAATCTTGCAGAGAGATGTATCTAAGTGCAGGGTGATTAGAGAATGATTAGAAAGGTAAGGGTAGCTTACCCAAGAGTGGATCCTATCCTATGAGGAGATGAGTTTCTCAGAAAGGATGAAGCGGTCCAGTCTCTTAGAAATGGAGGTTGTACCCTCACGACCATTACACCAAGTAGGTGACAGGGAGGTAGGTGAAAATTCCACCAAATGATGAGCAGAGAAGAGAGTATTAAAGTATTGAGCCAGTGTATCTGGAATGGTTGAGGCACCCCAGACTTCTCCAAAAGAAGTTGTTATATTTAAATTGCTAGCGATGATCAAGTTTTTCAGGTCAAGAAGCCCCCTGGCTTATATCTTCTCCCAAAATTATTGTCGATCAGTACATGGACCATAAATGTTGAATAGGTTGATTCTTTTATTAGTGATGCAGTGGGTACTAGTCAATAGAATGCCTCCACAACAAATATAGGGGAGAAAATCAAAATAGTCATGATTCCAATCCACTGCCAACCCTCCAGAGGAGCCAAGAGAGTTAACTGTGCAGGTGTGTCAATTGGAGTGAAATATATTTAGGAATACTCTGGCCTTTTTACTATCTACCAAGGTTTCTTGTAGAAAGATGATGTCTGGAGAGATGTGAATAATAAGTCTTCTGAAAGAGGAAGCTTTTGGGTGCCCCCCCACCCCTCTGATGTTGAGGGAGAGAAAGATCATGGTTTTTCTCTTGCTAGGGATTTCATGCCTCTAAGCGCCCCAATATCAGAAGAAGTGTGTGGATAGTCCATAGGGTGTGGAGGTGGAATTCCCTCTCTATGGTGGGAAATGGGAGTTTTGATTGGAGAGTGTTTGAAACCATGACCTCTAGACCAAGTGTAGTCTTTTTCCTATTGTTATAACCCTAAATTGTACCATACATGCTTACCTGGCATCAGGCCATCTCAGATTCCTTCTTTCCCAAAACACTACTAAACAACTCTTCTTAAAAACCTCTTTTATAAGGGCCCACACGCCCTACTCCATTACTGCACTTGTGTACACACTAGCTGACCTAAAACAACCCACATGTACCTACAAAAGCATGAAAAAAGGAAAGTTGTCGATGTAACACATAGCTTTGGGTGAGTTAACTGAAACTCACGGCCATGCATGGCCGAGGGTTCGACCAAATACCTAGCTCCTTCTAGCCTATAAAAGAAGGGGTAGGGATCTGATTTGGAAGAGGAGAATGATAGTAAAGAAACTCTACTCAATTTCACATTCCCATTGTCCCAACCCTTTAGCCATCGGTGTCCAAGGAGAAATATAGAGCAAAGAAGTTGGAGGACATTTGAAGAGGAGCCTAGGATTAAGTTCGCAGAGTGGTGGTCGGTCTCAACATTGTAAGTTGATTCATTCAAAGTAATAAAGAAATGCTTTTCCCATCCCACTTTATGAGTTCTTCATAGTTTGTTAAATACATGTTTGAATCTCTAACCCATTAGTCTATAGGTAAAATGCATGTGTAGTTTGTTGCTTGTTTTGTATGCAGGTCAGCCTTGGGAGGAGAACTGATAACAAGTGATCAAGTCAGAGGAAGGATCGACATCGAATGCCTGGAACAAGGTATGTTGGTCTAACCATGCATCTGCTGAAAATAAATGGGGTTTAAGTCTGGGGACAAAGGTAGAAAGTAGGTTTCTTTTGGTCATATCTGCATGCATAATATAACCCTATTTGCTAGTCTGTAAGGGGATTTACCACTCACAACAGAATTGGAAACTATACTGTGGAAGTCTCTAGGGTTCCTGGGAAATTTATTTTTTGGGTATTTTTAAAAAACTAGGTTTCCTTTCCTGTTTTTTGAAGTTTCTGCAAAGTCTGAGAAAACAGAGATTCTATTCTTCCATACTAGTTATCTTTGTTCCTTTTGCTGGAATGTATTTTTTTTTTCGAGACCCACAGAGGTACACGTAGCTTGTATAAGGTCTGCACGCGTGTACCCGTGCCTGACATTCTTACAGCCCACGTGTAAACGCTAGCTAAAGAAGTAACAGTAGTGTGTCAGATTCCAGAAAATTTTTGAGGCAGTCATCCTCTTCCCTGTCAGAATTTTTCATTCTCAGGGGTTTTTTGGAACTCTTTCTAGTCTTGGTTGTTTGTAGTTTTTAGCTTAAGTGCCACCTCAGATTGGTTTGTTTTACGATTTTTTCCTTGCATTGTTTTCTTTTTTTGTTAAATAAAGTGTTTGAGCCTTCAAGAGATCCTAGTTCTCAGTATCAGTGGTCTTTGCCTGGTTTGGATTGCCTATTTTTATTTGTTTCAGAGTTTTAGAGATACACGTGACCTATATAAGGCCAACACACGTGTACATGCTCTCTGACTCTACACAGCTCGCATGCACACACTTGATGTTGAGCTGTCAGTAGTGTGCCTGTGAAGGATAGTTTTGTTGAAGGAGATGCAATCATCCTTTCCCTTGACAAGAGTTATACTTCTCAGGATCTTTAATCTCTGTCATAGCAGTCAATAGCTTAGGTTTGATCTCAACCATAGCTTTCTTTTTGATTTAGAAGTTTTCATGAAATTTCTTCTTTTGTAAGGTATTTAGACAAGTGTGAGAGTCCTTTGTTAAGTTTCTAGTCAAGGGACCTTAACAAAGGACCTTCACTTAGGCCAGAAGTTTTTTGGTTTTTGACTTGTTTGATATTTTCCCTTTTTGCTTTGTAAGCATTCAAAAAAAAAAAATCCCTTTATTTCTTTGTTTAGTTGAACAATGTCGTTTTGCATTAAGTAACCAGGGAGAAGTCTTTGATTTCATAAGTTCTTTGCAGTTTACTTAGATCATAAGTAGTTCGTAGTCGAGTGAAATTCTGTTTTGAGTTTGCTGTTAAAAGATCTTAGAAAAAATTTTAAATTTGAAAAGTTGTTTAAAATTTGATTTAAGTGAAAATTTTTGTTTCCATCTTTCTTTTCATTTTTACTTCCATCTTTCACACATCACTAGTTTCACTTTCATAACCTTTGACATAAGACAAGCCATAAAATTAATGCTAAATCTAAAAATCATTAGACTTTTATGTTTGTAGGGTCAACCAACTAGTTCAGGATTAGGGCCTTGAATTAGGTTGGAGAGGAAACTCTTCAAGGCCATTAAAATCAAACATTGGAGTCTGAGTTAGGGAGTGTCAAAGTCCAGTTTCATGAAAGTTATTTGGGACCCCCCCTCTAACACAGGGGATAAACATGAGGTCACGTGTGGAAAGGTAGCAGAGATAACCCCTCCAAAGTTGGACCAATCGTAATGGAGAACACATATAGAGGGCTTGTTTTGGGATTCCGTCAATTGCATTTTCCATGGAGATTTGTGGGTCTTGAATCCATTCGGGGTCCTCGTTTGTATTCCGGACCACTTGCTCTCGATACCCTTGACAGGTTCCGGGCTCGATACCCTTCTCATTATGGTCTACCTGACTTTCAACTGTACCCGCCTGGTGACTGTTTGCGTGTTGGCAACCTAGTTGCCTATCTTTTTTAGGGACATACACAGGTGACTGCGGGGATATACCATGGTACCTAGGACAGACATCAGGCCACTCTTTGTAGAGTATATCTGAAGGGTGCTTCCATATTCAAATTTCACCTGTACCGGTAAGTTTCTCTAATGTTGGTTGTTGTAACTGTTCTTCCAATTAGTTTATTGTTTGCATGTATTATCTTATAGGGACCTTTTAGTGTGTGTTGTTTTTGAATGAATAGATCACCCTAGCGTTTCTTTTTATCTTCTCACATAGTGGAGGATCACGAGCTTCGTCGTTCATGAAGGCTTCTGGGCTTGTCTCCAGTTACACTGGAGCTAGCCTTGCCACCACTAAGGCAAAAGCTAGACCAACAAGGGTCTTTTGAAGCGACTGGGTCACAAGAAATTGTGCCCGACCAACATCCATAGGAATCGACCATTTTGGACCTTGGACCAAAATCTCTTAGCCCGGTTGAAACCCCAATCACTGATCTCTTGGCACCCCTCATCATACCGATTCACCTTTACGAGTGCCAGATAGTGTCGCACACAGCAATGGAAACAAATGTTGTTACTTCTTCTAGGAATTCTTCAATTCTCACTATGGCTGTCACCATAGGAGAGTTTCCACCTCCTAACCCACCATCACCGGTCCTAGCCACCATGGTCTTGACCACATCTACCTCGCACAATGGTCCGATACCATCTTTGGCGGTGACCACAAACCCTTTCACACCAAGTGTGATAGGCCCTCCGTTCTCATACAGGATGCCTAGTTCAGGTACAAGTCCTATACATTCTTTCTCCACTTCACAGACTTTAGGTCTAGGGACAGGGAGCTCTAACGCTCCTCTGCAAGGCCACATGGGGGGCATTTCATCTCCTTTTAATGCTTTCCCTTATGGAGGAGGTCATATACCTCCTTCGTCCCCTTCGCTCGGTGGTACGCACCAGCCATCCGCCGAGTCGCTTGCACACCATGGTTTATTTGGAGCAGGGAGTCAAGGACCACCTTTGCATTATATGCCAGTAGGTTCAACACCATTTTCTTTGTTTGGTGCATCTGGTAACAATGCCTTCTCTTCAGTTTCTTTCCCGACTGGGGGCAACCCCGGTTTTGGACAATCTATTCCTATGTAGGGTATTATTCCTGCACAGGGGGCACACCCTAGAACTTCTTCCACATCAGGGCCTTGGAATTCTTGGTAGGGATCCATTCCCTCGTCCAGAATTCTGATTTGGGGTAATTCTTTCCACAATCAATGGAACCCCAGACAAAGTACTATGCCTATCCCCATGAGACCGACATGGGGTAACCCTTCCCAAAGTCCTTCAAATGTAATGCATGCCCAACCATCTATCTCCTATTATGGAAATCAGCCGATGATGTCTCTTCACACATAAAATCCATACGCTGGCCATGGCCATGGTTTTTACCAGAACCTAGGCCAGTAGCCGAACGTTTCCTAACAACCTGGTGCCATTCAAACTCCAAGCCCCTTTTTCCCCGGTTATCACCAACAACCCAAACTACCTTTCCTGGAAACCTTGCATTTTCCAGACTTGAGAAGGTTTTTGAATGACCCTATCTGTCATGATCCGCATTGGCCTCCTATGCCGACGAAGTTTCCTTCATACATCCCAAAGTTTGAAGCCAAGCCTAAAAAAGATCCAGGAGATCATGTGACTACCTTCCATCTTTGGTGCTCATCTAACTCACTGAAAGACGACTTCGTATAGTTGCGATTGTTTCAATGCACTCTCATTGGGAGTGCTGCAAAATGGTACATTGAGCTCGATCGCTCAAGATACTCTTCCTTCGATGAATTGGCTATGGATTTCCTAAACCATTTCCAATTACCGGTGAGATACGACGCTGGTACAGAATTGCTGGCCAATTTCTCACAAACAAAAGAGGACCATATCTTTGATCACATTAGAGAATGGAGACACCAAAAGAGTTTAATTAAGGTACCAGTCCCACCAACATTCATGCTCGAGTGGTTCCTCAAGTCTTTGGTCCCACAGTTATCCAAATACGCCATGATGTCTGGAGTATTTTCCGAAGAAGACGCCATCATGAGAGCTCAACAACTTGAGCTAATCTATTCTCAGTCTGATTTATTATATGAGATCTTTCCATATGCGCCACACTCAATACTTGATAAAACTAGTCAGAGAGATGGACCACATACCGACGGTATTGTAGGTTCATCACAAACAAGGCCCACTGAGAAACTGACGCAGCAATTGCAACAGTTGTCTATACAACACACAACGGCCAGCCAAACTACTGCTTTGGCTACTCCCCCTACCAAAACGTCGGATGTACACACAGTGCAATCGACTAATCCAAAGGCCACCTAGCAGCCTGCAGGAAAGAAAAAAAAGAAGAAAGAATCCTAAGGGGGATAAGAAACCCACCGATAATGTTGGCGGGGGAAATACTGAGAAACGAAACACTACTACATATTGAAAAATTTGTGACGACCACTTGCGACGAAAGTACTCTTTCGTTGCAACATGCAAGAGAATTTTTTTTTTTCTAAATCTACCCCGTGTTCGTCGCAATTTCGACGCCTACAGTTTGACTGAACTGTAATGGTCAATGGTCGTCTCATAAGCGAGGACCTTAGATTGTCCGTCGCATAAGCGACGATAGTTGACCATAATAATTTAGTGAAACTTTACCATTGAAAATGACCTAAAATAAATATTTGTAATATATATATATATATATATATATATATATATATATATATTTATTTAGGTCACTATCATCGTAATTGCGACGATCGTGACCTAAAATTATCCTATAAATATTTGACGATTTGAAGATGTTGTGACAATCTTGCTATAACAACGACGGTTCCGAAAGGGTATTTTTGTGCGGAAAAATGTCACATAATGTTGTTAGAGGTGGGGAAAAAAGTAAAGCGGGTGAAAAGGGTGATGGTAGATGTTATTGCCCTTGTATAAAATGTTTCCTCAGACATCCCATAAGAATTTTAATAGCAACAACTACAAAACATTGTAGGAAATATGGTCACATTGATGGCGGATCGAATGAATATCGTACCATGATAATTAGCTATATATTTATTATCTTTTTTTATTTTGTCAATTTTATATAAAATTATATATATGTATATATATTGTTTGAATGTTTGTTATAGTATACACTAATTTTGCATGCTTGTTTGTAATTATAAAGTTAGAGTTGCCCTCTAACTTTCCGCAGAATATTGCACAAAGTATTAGTAGAAATGATGTTGTACAAGCTAAGGAACATCATCATGACCAAGCAAATGAGGATCTCATGGAAGAATATGATGGGACAAATCAAGTTAATGATCCTATGGAAGAATATGATGGGACAAATTAAATGATCTAAGATTTTTTTTCGCGGCCGGATGAGGATGGGGAAAATGTTGGTATTTATGATGAACCTCTATTAGAAAAGGCAAATAAACGACTTTATGAAGGATCAAGAGAAAATCTTCTCTCCACTACATTGTTGCTGGTGAACTTAAAGGTTATGAATAATTTTTCGAACACTTATATGACATAGATACTAAGGTATGTAATATGTTTCATCTCATACTGTACATAAATTCTAATTTTTTATATTTTTTTTTAGTGTTAATTAATGTGTAAAATAAGAATGCATTTTTTACGATTAATATTCTTACATTAACTAGTTGTTTGTTATGTTGTAGATTGTTAGGTGAATTT
>JZKD02S1672718.1:429391-443324 GCA_000966675.3 Picea glauca
TAGACAAAACCTAACATAACTAGAATCGTCTTTAACCTCCAAGAAAACATAATTCTATATCTACCCCAAGACCTATCAACCAAACATCAAAACATAGACAATTGAGTAGCTTATATTAGAGCATTGTCCTTGTATTCACATTCCCACAAGGAGCCTTGTAGCATGATGGCTTATTTTGACAACATATCCCATTTTTTTATTAAAATACATGTAGATATTGAAAAATGAGGCCTCCTCAAACACATATTTTTTCTCCAAGCATAGTGCCATGATTGGATCCAAGACCAAATATGTAATATTAAATTTTCCATTATCCCAATCCATCAACAACTTTAAATCTCCAAGAACTTGCAAACACCTAATATGTTTTTCAAGTGCCACTTTCATCAACATCTAGAGGGTGTAGAATTCAACCATGTTATTTTCTCCCAGTCCTGCTCCATATTTTAAGGAGAAGAAGTGGTAATGATCTAAAAAGAGTATGACTCCATCCCCACACATTTTTGGAGAGCCTTGATAAGATCCATCAAAGAAGTCCCAAGGCTTTGTGAAATCAATATGGGGCTCATGCAATACCCTTTGGGATTTAATATTAATATCAAAATTGATGCCCAAATATTTTTTTTATTTTTTTTCTAAATAAATTTTGGTCGTCGCATATCCGACGACAAATTTTATCGATGTGACGGTTTTGCTATATAAACATCGAAAAGTTGTCATCGAATAGGCGATGACAAATTTTTTCGATGCGACGGTTTTTCTATATAAACATCGAATAGTTGTCGTCGAATAGGCGACGACAACTTTTATCGATGCGACGGTTTTGCTATATAAACATTGAATAGTTGTCATCGAATAGGTGACGACAAATTTTATCGATGCGACGGTTTTGCTATATAAACATCGAATAGTTGTCGTCAAATAGGCGACGACAAATTCTTTTGATGCGTCAGTTTAACTACATAAACACCAAAAAGTTGTCGTCCAATAGGCGAAGACAACTTCTATTGATGCGTCGGTTTAACTACATAAACACCAAAAAGTTGTCGTCGAATAGGCGACAACAATTTCTAATGATGCCTCAGTTTAACTATAAACGTTGTTGTCTCAATTTGCATGAAAATTTGGTTTAATATTGTTTGCCTATATAGTCTCTTATGAAACGTTGGATCAAGTTCATCGCAAATTCCATGTCACCTAAACCGACATTTCAGAGACTCCAAATTCGTCACCATATCAACGACATAACGTCGCGTAAGCATCAAAACAACCGTCGCAAAATGGGCCAAATATGCTAGTGGAAGGCGAGGTATCCATGCAACCTGTGCACGAAATACCACTTGACCCACCTATGTCCCCGGCTTGCAGAGGCCCAAAATTTTGTGACACAGCAACAACCTGTTGTGTTAACCAATCCATTTCAACATGGGCAAAATCTAACTCAAGCCTCTACAAGCATGGAAGGGGGTAGTCAATGACCCCCTCTGTCTTCGAACAACCCCGCATCCGTGAATGTATATATGGTGAAGGGTGATGCTTTTATATCGACTAGAGCGCATGACTATAGTAAAACAGACACTTCTAAGAAGGGCAAAGAAGCTGAACTCCCATCTCTTCCTCTACAGATAGAGAAGATGTTGGGAAAAACAATGACACACATCCCCAAAGGCGCATTCAAAAAAGTTTCTCATAACCCAAATGCAAGGGTTGCCTAGAACTACTCAGTGGTGGAAGATTTATCACAAACCCCTTGTGTGATGTCCTCTTTGGAGGTCCTCCAAAGCTGCCCTTCCCAGAGGAAAGACTTTTTAACTACTTTAGGATCTACTGAGACTTGTAGTCCAGGTACAATCATGCTAGATACAACCGACCTAAAACCTCGTTTGCCTTACCACGTAGTGTTTCAGATAGTAGTGGCTTATCCCATGAAAAGTTTTACTTAGAATATCTTCCGCACGGTGGTTGATGAGGGTGCCTCGACATGCATTATGTCATTGGCATGTTTGAAGGCCATTGGCCAGCCCATTTTGTCTCCTTCACCTACTCTCCTCATTGATTTAGATGGTCATTCGTTCCGACCACATGGTATCATTCCTTCTTTCCATGTGTAGTTAGGAGGGAAGACCGTGTGTGTTGAGGTAGAAGTAGTCGACGCACCCCTCAACTATAACCTCTTGTTAGGAAGGAGTTGGACTTATGCCATGCAAGCTGTGGTTGCTACAGTTTTCCGAGTCTTGTTGTTTCCACACGAGGGTCGGATTGTGACCATCGATCAGTTGTCTTTCTCTAGACCTGACCCTTCATTGGGGGCATCCACAGTCCCAATGATTGATAATCCTCAACCAGGCATGGTAAACATAGGGGTTGGTTTGTGCCCATGTTTGATGGGTACCTTCAATTACCCGCCCCCTCAAAGAGATATCAATTTTATATCCAATCACCATAAGGTTGAGATTTTTCAAGTTTCGTCGTTCCGCACGACTTACTTCAATGATCTGTGGATGCTTCCTTCCCCATCAACCATGATGGATGGGATAGGGCACTCAGGCATGTCCATTCCCTTGTCTGTAGCTGAAGTAGCATACTCTTTAGTCCAACAAGCTTCAACCCACACTGATCCAACTCCTGCACAAGAGTTAGATCCACTTCTAGAGCTTATTTAGGCTCAAGGTTCTCAAACTAATACCGATTCGTTAGACTTATTCTTTCCTTCTGATGAAGCATTAATCGAAGCAATGACTATACTGGACAAACCTTGGGAAGATCTTCATCACATATCATATTTCCTCCCAGAGTTAAACCGAATCAAGGTAGGAGAATTCACCGTGACTATGATGGGAGATCAGTCTTGTCCTATTAATCCCTTAGCTACACAAGAAATTTATGCTAAGGGTAATATGTCAACCATCATTGAAACCATACCGATCAATATCTCCCAAAACCCTAGCATCGTGGAGAATGTTTTCGTCGGAGTTGATTGCTCCCCCGGAGAGATTCAACTCTATACAGATATTTTTAAAGAATTCCATGACGTTTTTGCTTGGTCTTACGAGGAAATGCTAGGAATCAATCCAAAAATAGTCGAACATGAAATCACAACTTATCCTGATGCCAAGCCTATTCAACAGAAGATTCATCCAATTAATTCTGGGAAAGAAGCAGCCATTAAGGTTGAGGTTGAGACATTGCTAAAGGCAGGTTTTATCTATCCTATCCATTTGACCCAATGGGTGTCAAATCCTGTGGCAGTCAATAAAAAACAAGGCATGATTCGTGTATGTACCGACTTCCGTGATTTGAACAAGGCATGTCCCAAAGATAATTTTCCCACACCATTCATCGACCGGATCATTGATGAATGTGTTGGTTGCAAGGCCTTTTCTTTCATGGATGGTTTTTCAGGATATAATCAAATACAAATCAAACCCGAAGACCAACACAAAATGAAATTCATTTGTCCTTGGGGTACATTCGCGTATCGTAAGATGCCTTTTGGTCTTAAAAATGCTAGAGAAACCTTTCAGCGGGCCATGTCTTTTTCTTTCCATGACCTCAAGCATATAGTTGAGGCCTATCTAGATGATTTAGCATCTCGATCTCGCAAGAGAATGGATCATCCCACACACCTCCAACTTATCTTCGAACGTTGTCCCTACTTTCGGATTCGCTTGAATCCAAACAAGTGTAGGTTCTGCGTAATTTCAAGAAGTTTGTTAGGTTTCATCATCTCAATGACAGGGATCATGGTCAATCCTCTCAAAGTGGAGGCAATAATTCAGTTGCCTCCCCCATGCACAACCCTTCAAATTCAAAGTCTACAAGGCAAGGCAAACTTTTTACGACGCTTCATCGCCAACTATGTTGAGATCACCAAGGGCTTTATGTGCTTACTGAAGAAAGATGTTCCCTTTTACTAGGACGATGCCGCTCAATGCTCTTTTGACGCATTGAAACATGACCTCATAACTTCCCCTCTACTACGACCACCTAACTATAACAAAGATTTCTTATTATATCTGGTTGTAGCAGAGTCAACCATTGGCATGGTTTTAGTTCAGGAAGATGATGCGTTCTCAAAATACATGATTTATTACTTGAGCTGAGGCATCGTAGGACTGGAACTCAATTATTCTCATATCAAAAAACTTGTGTTGGCAGCAGTTCATGTTGTTCAACGGTTCCGTCATTGTGTTCTGTTTCGCAAGACCACCGTCATTGTTGTCATGAATCCATTCGAATACATGTTGACATGACGAGTAATAGGCAGAAATATCAGTAGATGGATAGTCGTCCTCCAAGAGTTTGACATAGATTTTGTTTCAGCGAAGTCCAAAAAGTCATTGGTCTTTGCAGAACTTATTTCAGAACTTCCGATTGAGTTAGGTGACATTGTTCCTGAAGAATCACCTATCAGGGGAGATATGTTTTTGATCACATCTTCGGATCCCTAGTATGGATATATACTTATCTATCTCCAGACTTTGAAGTGCCCCACCTCTACTTCTCATGATGAGCGTAGACATATACTCCATCAGGCGAAGAATTATCTCATCCTCGATGATACATTGTATCAGAGAGGGGTAGAATGCATCCTGCGACGATGCCTCACTCACGAGGAAGCAGTTATCATGCTTAACGATTGATATACTAGAGCATGTGGAGGTCATCTGTCTGGGTTGGAAACAACTGAAAATATTCTCCGAGCAGGTTACTTCTAGCCGACACTAATCAAAGATTGTATCGAATCGGTCAAGAAGTGCCACGCGTGCCAGATCTTCTCTCGAAAGATGAGGGCACATCCCGCTCCCATGTTTTCTGTCATCACAGTTGATCCCTTCACCAAGTGGAGGATTGATTACACTACATGCAACCCTCCTTCAACAAGGGGGCACCGCTATATCATTGTAGCTGTCGACTACTTCACAAAGTGGGTTGAAGCTATGCCAACATTTAAAGATGATGGAGAGACTGTAGCTCTCTTTTTATTCAACCAGATCATAGCACGGTTCAACGTCCTGAGGGAGATTGTCACTGACCATGGCAGTCACTTTCAAAACCAGATGATGACCGAGTTAACATCAAATCTTGGGTTACAGAAAGAAAATTCATCACCCTACTACCCCCAAGAAAATGGTCAGGTGAAAGCTATAAACAAATCTCTCAAGACCATCCTACAATGAACAATCAACTCAGCCAAGTCAAATTGGAATTTGATGTTATACTCGACATTATGGGCCTACCAAACGTCTGTCAAGACTATAACTGGTTTCTCACCTTTTCAACTCGTATACGGGCTAGAAGCAATCTTTCCTATCGAATGTCAGATCTCGTCCCTAAAATTGGCAGTACAGTTATTGCCATACACTTCTCCACTTGAAGAATGGTTAGTATACCTTGAGCAGCTCAATGAGAAGCATCATGATGCGGCCTTGGCCAATGAGTCTCACAAACATAATGTTAAGTGTTAGTATGATAGGTCTGTTCATCCTTGGATTTTCTCTAAAGGTGACCTTGTCCTGGTTTATGACCAAGATAAGGACCCCCTGGGGGCAGGAAAATTCAAACCCATGTGGTTCACACCTTTCATCATAAAAGAGGTTTTAAAAAAGGGTGCTTATCATCTAGTTGAATTTGAAGGGAATGCTTTGGCGGAGCCTAGAAATGGGCTCTACCTCAAGAAGTATTACTCATAGGCAGTTCACCATGGGTAACTTTTTGTAACATATGTATAGTCTTTGTACTATTACTTTCTAAGTTTCTTTTAGTGTTATGGACGTGTCGTTGATGTTATCTTTCGTCACTGTGGCAGATGTCAAGTGAATCCAAGATGTTCATTAGGTACACAGACGGTGCTAGCTGACACACTCAAAGGCTTGCCTCCATAGCTTGGGTAATATTTACACCTCGAGGCCAGTTGTTATCTTCCGGAGGTATATGCTTAGGTGACACCACAAATAATGTTATCGAGTATAGTGCAGTTATTGAGTTTCTTCGTGACGCCTTGTCATTTGGTATCTCTCATCTCTGGGTCCATCTCGACGCTCAACTGGTTGTGTCTCAATTAAATAGAGTCTACCAGGTGCATGATCTGACTTTACACCGACGATTCCTTAGGGTGTGTCTCTTAGAATGAAAATTTGATTATATTACATATTTTCATGTTCCTAGGAGATTAAACCAAGTTACAAATACTCTAGCTAATCAAATTTTAGATTGGCATCTTGCACACATATGAAAGGACATTCACATAAACATGTAAATACATTTTTTGCACACATGATCTATAATACACAAAAGACATAAAAATCCATATATAATCATAAAGTAACCAGAGTACATAGATGGACGCAAGCGCCTCAAAAATATGACCAATAACGAGTCATGGGGCTTATGCCCTCAACAAATATATACAAGTAGTGCTCATGGCATGTAAAATGTCTAACTAGGTTCAGGGCTTGTGAGCCCTATTATACTGATCTACAACGTTTTCCAAACGTAGAAACAAACGGACCCATGTTCATGGTGCCCCCACTACATGAGGCTGCATAGATGGTGGCAGGTCCTCAATCTCTACCATAGGGACCGTGCGAGTGAGTGTAGTAAAGTTTCGCTTGAATTGTCTCAATACCCTCTCAGCCTCCCCGGCTGGAAGATCTCTTGCTGCTGCTGGTCCCCCGATGATGGAAGGTGCGGCCCCTGTCTGAGGATGATGCCTATTTCTTGCATAATCAATAGGTTGCACTAGTCCCACATCTGCCACAACAAATGCATATCCATCAAATACTCTGGTATAAAAAAAATGATATATAACAAAAACGACATAAAAATTACATATGCTTCACAAAAAATAAAAACAACTACAAAGATGGAGACTTACCCATCTCTCCTCGCTCCTCACCAAGAGGTATGGGTATCTTAGGATCCCTCAAAAAATCAATCCCTGCATATGGGTAATCCTCGATAACTGGAATCTGTCGCGATAGCCAGGCAAAGAAGTCATCATTGAAGGATTCATTCATCCTTCCACCACCCTATTGTGGCAACAATACTTCCCATCTACACATCGCAGGAAGAGAGGCCTGATGTCCTCGTACCACTACTCGAGGACTAAATCTCGGAACTCTCTCAAAGAAGAACGAGCACAAAACAGTCTCGAACCCGAAGTTCCTCTGTGTTCGCAGTCGGAAATCTATCAACTCCCTCTTCATACACTCAAGCAATGTAGTACTCCAGTCAAAAATTTGTGCATTCAAGCACTGGATGGAACAGTTCATCTGTGCATGTGAAGCCTGATGCAATGCTACAGAACCAGTAATCCGCCCAATGTGCAATACAATCGCTTGCAGCGATAAGTCAGTGATCTTGCTTATGGGCACCTGTGAGCTTGATCGGTCTGTCCTGGCCTCACAGTAAAGGGCTATCAATTCCACTATGTTATGCGGCCCCAAAATAAACATCTGAAAGTTGAATGGTTCCCCTCTCCTTGAGATGCCAGTCAAAAAGTATATATCCTCGGTGGTGGGCACCGGTGACTGCCCCTCTAACATAAAATCCTCTGCATCAGGATGCTAGTAGTCAACCAAGGCATTCAGTAGCCTCGGTTGTGCCAGCATAAAAGAACATAGAAAAAAATTTAGTAACCCACATTGCATCAACGTGGCCACAACATTTAGATCTTCCCTGATCAACTCACTAACTTATTCATGCTCCCTTTCTCTCCAGTGAACATACATCCTGTAAACCACCAAAGTTCAGGAGGGTTAGCCCTTTCTTTACGACTCTTTTTATTCATTAAGGGAGGTCAACGCAGGCTGTAATGCTGACAGTCGCGTGTACATGCGTGCAGTCTTTACTCTGCTCAAATGTACACGCGGCTTGTCCAGAGACAGACTGCGTGGACCTAGGGCAGACTTTTTAAAGGTCGACGCCCACCCAAAACATCGAACCCAAAACAAAGTAAAGATTTAAATTGCAAGATGGGGGATTTTGTACTTTCTTGGTTCAGACAAAAGTTTGTTTCGTCCACTGTAGCTCTCGGAATCACCACTTTTATCAAAGGGGGTCTTTTGGCTCCAAAGTCAATTTCCAAATCAACAATGGTGATAATGAGCTGCCAGCTTCTATTTATAGACGTTTTGGCCTGTTTTTGTCACTTTTTTGGCCTCCCTTATCATTTTATTTACACCAAAAACCATTTAGAGTGATTCAGGAGTTGCAGGGGAGGGGTTTGATCGGGTATCGGGGCAGTTTTTGGAGTTTTGGGACACTTTTTACGATTCATGGAAAAATATCAGATGATTAACTTGAGCATGTAGGTTAGGTTTCTACCATGACTTTTGTATCTCGTTGTCTTTATCCCTCTGCCATAGGATCGATCCCATCAGGTTGCAACATGGAACCATCATTACTTCTTTAGAAGTGTCGCGAGTTGGTGGTAGAGCTTACCAGAATATGGATTCCCTAGGTAGATCCCGGTTGCATTATGGTGTCCATGCTGTCTCTAATCACTGTATACTCGGGAGTCCTTGTTGTTTTTCCTGAATAAGAGTTTGAGCCTCATTTTCATGATTCCTTTTCACTTTTGACCTCACCCTCGGGACTGCCAAAAAACATAACAAGTCTTCTTTTAAGACTTTTTCATACCCTCTAAACGTGAAAAGATTGTCGAGCGATATTGTGGCCTGCCACGCTCGTTAAACCGAAATTTGAAGTCACGTCTTTCTAGCGGTAGTTTACCCCTTTTTCGGTCCAGATGGTCAACTGTACGAACAAAGGTATACTCTACGAAACTTTCGTTCTCTAGAAGAGTTCCCTCAGGTATAATTTTACCCCTTTTTCGAGCCCAAGGGACTAAATTTACAAAAAAGGAGCCCCCACGAAGTCCATAGTTAAGCTCTTTTCAGACTCCCTAAAATTGAAAAGATCGTCGAGTGACCTTGTTCTTTCACACTCGTTAAACTGGTCCAGAAGAACATTCCTGACGGAGTCCATAGTTAAGTTTTTTTCAGACTCCTTAAAAATGAAAAAATGGCCGAGTGATCTTATCTTTATCACACTCGTTAAAATGGTTTTGAATAGACGTCTTGTCGGTGCTAGTTTACACCTTTTTCGAATCGACTAGACTAACTTTGAAAAAGGTACCCCAATGGAGTCTCCTTTTATGTTTTTTTAGACTCTCTAAATATGAAAAGCCACCGAGCTTACCTTCTCTAGGCTCGTTAAACTCACATCGAAGGACATTACCATTGTGTGTTTTATTGATCGCATTTGCAGACCCACGTCTTTGGTTTAATTCCGGCTCCATGTTGCTCTCAACTGACCCATCTGAAGCATGCCTTAAACACAAGCTCTGTAGCACTTTGCTTATGCGTCTTGACACCTTTGGCCCCTGGAGGATTTTTCCTGAGTGTCCTTACTCCTAACATCAGTCTTGTCCCCGTGCCTTGAACTTGTATGTTAGTAACACTCATTCCTCCTTTGTAACGTAACATTCTTTTATTCTTTTTCCTACATTATTGAAAAAAGACAAAAAAATCAAATATACCCCAAAAAGAGGAAGGGAAAAATATTTTCTTTATTGGCAACATAATGAGTCACCCTTGGATAAAGCACATATGTCTGTTTGTTCATCAAACCCTGGGATTTAATATTACCTTAGGAAGTTGTTCTCACTACATAGAGTTGTGTCCTCCTCCATTTGGTTATTCTTCCAAACATATGGAGAGTTTGCGTTGCCTCTTGCCTCGTAAACTTATGTTAATGCCATGCTGCCTGAGTCTCATCATTTGCCGTGCTGTTGTCCAAGGGAAGTTTGTCACCAAGCTTGAGTCATCCTTTTTGTAGTTTGTCTCTTGCCTTCATACCCGACCATCTCGAATCCCAAATCAAGTCCTTGTTTGAAATCAATGAAGCCTTCAGTCTGATCATCAAGATTATCTAGTCCATGACCGACGAGTCATCGAAGACCTTTGGGTAGTGTAGTCGTACACTCATATTACACTCCTACCTGAGTTTTGAAGATTTTGAAGTTGTTTCTTGAGCTCTGAAGACCTCATATCCAACCATCAGGCTGTATCAACTTCTAGAAGATGGATACTTTATATGTATATCTTTTTTATTTCTAGATGTAGCTCCGTTGTGTATTGTTCACAGATACTCTTTATATAGTTATATGACATGAATCTATAGTGTATTTGATTGGTAGCCATGATTCTATTTTACCCTGAGCATGGGTATGCCCGCCTCAGTGAGACATTTTTTATTTTGCAGACGGCGCCTCCTGGTTCCTGATCCTTGGGCTCAATTTTTCGACACACCAGTAAAGATTGGTAATTTATTTCGGCCATCAGATGCTCTTCTGACCTCACACATTAGGGGGAATCTGTTATAACCCTAAATTTCACCATACATGCTTACCTGGCATCAGGCCATCTCAGATTCCTTCTTTTCCAACACACTTGTACACGCTAGCTGACCTAAAACAGCCCGTGTGTACCTACAAAATCATGAAAAAAGAAAAGTTTCTGACATAACACATAGCTTTGGGTGAGTTAACTGAAACTCCCGACCATGCATGGCCGAGGGTTCGACCAAATACCTAGCTCCTTCTAGCCTATAAAAGAAGGGGTAGGGATCCCATTTGGAAGAGGAGAATGATAGTAAAGAAACTCTACTCAATTTTTCATTCCCATTGTCCCAACCCTTTAGCCATCAGTGTGCAAGGAGAAATACAGAGCAAAGAAGTTGGAGGACCTTTGAAGAGGAGCCTAGGATCAGGTTTGCGGAGTGGTGGCTGGTCTCGACATTGTAGGTTGATTCATTCAAAGTAATAAATAAATTATTTTCTCGTCCCACTTTATGAGTTCTTCATAGTTTGTTAAATACATGTTTGAATCTCTAACCCATTAGTCTATAGGTAAAATGCATGTGTATTTTGTTGCTTATTTTGTATGCAGGTCAGCCTTGGGAGGAGAACTTCTAACAAGTGATCAAGCGGGAGGAAGGATCGACATCGAATGCCTGGAACAAGGTATGTTGGTATAACCATGTATTTGTTGAAAAGAAATGGGGTTTAAGTCTAGGGACGAAGGTAGAAAGTAGGCTTATTTTGGTCATATATGCATGCATAATATAACCCTATTTGCTAGTCTGTAAGGGGATTTCCCACTCACAACACCTGTGAAGTAGATGTGGTCTCAACTGATCTCAGGATAACACTAGTCTCTGGGAGATGTATAATAGCACCTTGATAAGTAGGCAGGGGTGTAGGTGTTAAAACTTCTTTGTAGGAAGGTAGGAGAGAGTTCAAGACATCTCCAAGGGTGTTATCTCCAAGCTCAGTTTCGCTCAGTCCCAGGAGGCAAGAAAACTCCTCTTGCTCGAGGGCCTATTCACCAATACTCTTAGTCAACTAGAGGTGGGTATTATAAATTGATGAGGCTAGGGTGTGATCACGTGCTACCAGTGAATGATTCATAGATGTGGTATGAAGAGGAGTGGTCAGGAGAGGGGTTGACGCAACAAATGGTGGAGAGTTTTGAGTGTGGGAAGGGAGTGAAGTCGCTGAGTAGTGTTCCCGCACCTCTATAGGGTCGATGGAGGGATATTTTAGTGGGGGAAAGGTCGGGTGGAGGGTCTGGATAGAGGGGAGGGGTATATTCAGAGTGTGTTGAGGTACATATGTATGTTGGGTGCAAGTCGAGGTCATGCTAGTGGAAACTGAGATGAAAGGAGTAGGAAAGGTATCAGATAGGGTGGGATCTAATACTGTAGATGGAACCTGAGGAGTGTTTGGCTGTCTGGGAGATGCTAGTGGAGGTATGCAAGCCCTAGTGGGAAAAGGAGCCAGTCCAAAATTAAACAGGGGTGAGTTGTCAATAAGATCAAGTTCTAGGGAGGAGAGCGAGGAAAATAGAGTCAGGAAAATGGTTTTGAGCTTACCAGTTATAGTATCCATTCCAGGAGCGATGTCATCATCTGGTAAATATGGAAGGTGCAAGTGGTTGTGTGCAGGTGGAGAGTCCATATTTGCAGTGAGCTCAAGCATAGTTTCCTCAGAAGTGTCCTCTTCAAGTGATCCAGTACAAGTCTTTCTCAGGTGGCTCGTCTTCCTGCAAAGTGTGCATCTGAAAGGTATGCCAAGATAATCTAGCTTCTGGTGAGTGATGTGTCCTCGCTAGTCTATATCCAGAGATTCAGAAAGTCCCTCATGTATATCTATCTCAACTAGAATCCTCACCAGTTTCTTATCTGGTCCAATGATGGTCTTGGAGTCTATAGAGATGAAACGACCCAGAGAATTTCCAATAGCCATAAGAGATTCCTCATTCCAAAGATGAAGAGGCAATCTAGGGAGAAGTACCCACAGATGTCGAAGACGAAAGTAGTCTTGTTAAGGGTTACAATAGTATGTCAGCTAAAGCAATAGTTGTGGGCATAAGACAACTCATCAAGTGTCTATTTATTGTATCAACACTTATTCTTATCAATTCCAAAGTGGTGGGAAACTCCTTATCAATCACATGGAGGAAAAGTGGTATCCTTTGGATTTCTCAAAAATATCAGAGAAAAACCTTGATCAACCAATGAGAACCATTCAAAGGAAAAAATGATTTATTTTAGGTCTATGTTTTCTAATTTAGTTTTTTAATTGAAGTTTGGTATGTTCCAATCTGGCTAACCCTATCATTGATTGTTTTTCTATAAAATGTTTATCTCTTTATCTGGTTAGAATATTAGTGGGAATGTGCTAAATGGGATAAGAGATAAATAAATGATTTTTGAATAATTAAAATTGCAATAATGATTAAGTTTCCTAACTTCAAACAAAGGTGGACATATTTTTTATCAACACACGTGAAATATATGGTCAAGCATTCTACCAAATCTATATATCTCTTATAGGTAGGGATAATAAGGAAGTCATGAAATTCCATGTAGGTATTTACCTAGATGTTATGCAAGGCTCTACTTAGACATGCATCTATTAGATTTTATTCCACATAATATATTTAGTTGACAAATGGTCACATTCATTTCCTCATCTTTAAGAAGAGGCTTTATTTAAGCATGGAAATTGGATGTCATCAAATTTGTAATTAGTTAGGTTTAGTAGTGAGGAACAGTTTCAAAATTCCTTTGTTGCAGTTCGTCAAGTATTATATTTCTTCTTGCAAATTTTCCTCCAGAGATGATTATGAATGTGGGCATGGTGATAATGTACAATGTATTATTTGATGTTATTATGGGTTGTGCCTCCCAGTTAATATAATTATTTTCCATATAATGGAGGCTCTTGGTCTCAAACCCAACATGCCAAGTGCCCACTCTTTTCTCTTTACTAGTGGCAATGGTGAGAGCATATAATTGAGGGTGTTCCTATTGTTGTTAGATAGGTTCGAATCTTGACCACATTCCATGTTCTCATAATGCCCAAACCAACGAAATCATATTCTATGTTTCTTGGTTTGACATTGTTGGAAGCAGCAAGGATGTAGTCCCAACCATTGGCCATAGCACTATTAGGAATATAATCATGAGAAGTTATGATAAATTCTAGATCCTCCTCACCGGTGTCATTCGATTGAATAGTGAAAAGAAAATATGTAATGAAGGATGGAATCTCATTTCCATGGTACACCATGAACCTCTCTTTCAACAATTCTCTTCATGTACTCATTGCACTGAATGTGACCATCAAGGAGTTTAATGGGGTGGAGGTCATTATAGCATTGTGTGTATCGAATTTACTAGAATTTGTTGTTAGAAAAACAAGACCGCATAGCAATAAAATAAAACAAATGCAGAAAAAAAATACAAAAGACACACAATACAAGAGAGACATATATTTACATGGTTCACCCAGTGTGGGCTACGTCCACCAGAGAAATTGCCAGGTCCTTCCTTTATTATTATCCAACAAATGAAGGGATAC
>JZKD02S1672718.1:447070-462326 GCA_000966675.3 Picea glauca
ACCTTATAATGAACGGTCCAGATTTACAATGAAATTACAATATAATTTTACAAGGCAATTTTTTCTTCGGGGGCTTCGCCCCCGAACCCCCGCTGGGGGCCCGCTTGCCCCCAGAGCCCCCAGCCGGGGGGATAGCCCCCCCGGACCCCACAGAGGGGGTATCCCCACTCTACACTCCCCCGTGTGGAAGAGTGTACATACTTCTTGGGTGTAAATACTTCATGGGGTATAAACACGGTTGAAAGCAAGGACCTCTGAATCAGGAAGATAATCAGGCTCCACAACCAACATTTGTGTTGGCATGGAAGGAAGGAAAATCAATCAACACATAATTGTCAATAGTTTCTCCCACCAAAATGGATGTAATTCCTACAAAGACTATTACTTCAAGGAGATCCATTTGGTGTAATACCAATGCAATGCAAATTCTATATGATGCAGAGTGGATTAAAATCACAACTTGCAAGTTGAGAGAAAGAACTCTTGGTTATGTTCAAAATGACTCCAACCTTGTTTTCCACCTGAAGAAATTTCTCTAAGAAAACTTCTTGGGCTTGGTATGCTAAAAAGGATAGCTTTCTTATTGACACCATCTTTTCTATATGCTATTTTAACCCTTAATGTCTATACCAAGAAAGTAGGTAACCATATCATAATACTTGTTCTTTATGTTGATAACTTTATTCTCACTAATAGTGATGTCAAACTCCTAAACCATGTAAAAGGAAAGAAATATAAAATGACAAACTTAGGATATTTTTATTATTTCCTTCACCTCCAAGTATTAAAAACGAAGAAGGATTTTTTTATATTATTATTATATTTAAATTAAAAAAAATAAAATTAAAAATATTTATTTCAATTCATAAAAGTTAATGATTGTGTTTGGTTTGAAGAGCACTTAGGATCACTTTTGATTTTATCTTATTATTATATTTAAATTTTAAAATATGAAATTAATAAATGTCAATTTAAATGAATAAAAACTAATGGTTATGTTTGATTTGAGTAACTTTATAGGACCCTTTCTCTTTCTTTTAATCTTAAATTAATGATGGTTATAAGATTTTAAACCTAATACATTAGGTATACAGGAATTCAATAATACATACATGAATTCACTAATACATTAGTTATACACAAAATTCATCTAATTAGAAAGTTCATTAGGTGATGACAGTGAAATGTTGATATTCCGACTTTAATTTTAAATCTTCCCAGGAAATTTTGTGATGACAACGGAATGCTGATGTTCTGACTTTAATTTTAAATCTTCCTGGAAAATTTTGTGATTACAGCGAAATGTTGATATTCCGACTTTAATTTTAAATCTTCCCAAAAAAATTTGTTACAAAGTTTGTTATGGGTATGATGACTGAAAGATGTGGATTGCCTATAAGTCGTGGATTGCCTGTATCTGAGTACTCAAACGTTATCAGGAGCAAGCACTTGTTCGAAGTCGTCACATCCAGCTTCAAGTATGTTTTCTTCGATATCTTTGGAGACATTTTGTTTGTGGCAGATGACGAACTGTGGAAGAGGCAGAGAAAGCTCGTGGCCACATCCATGAGAAACACCAATTTCCGTGATCAGAACTTAAATTATATACAACGATCAATTTGTGAGGGCGAGCACAGATTTTCCTACAATGGGGTGGAAATAGCTCGCTCAGAACTTAAATCAGATACAACGATCAATTTGTGAGGGAGAGCACGGATTTGCCTACAATGGGGTGGAAATAGCTCACTCAACTAGTTTTTGTTTTTTCTTCGAAAGATATGTACAACCTTTGCTCTGTTCTATGTCATCAATTTGTTTTGAAATGTTTGATAATTTCTACATAATCGTTACCAACAAATTTATATCGCAAGCTATTAGAAAGCTTATGAAAATTCTTGTTGTACACAGTGAAGTGGAAATATCTATGTTCTTAATCATGTAGAATTATGTTTTTAATTGAATGCATTTCTATCAATAAAATAATTTTCAGAACTAGTCATGAATAAATTTATAGATATAGCTATTGAACTGTCAAAATCTTGTTTTCCAACATGATTACATCTTGAATTAATGGGAACAAATACAGTTTTTCTGCTAGGTTTAGAATGCTAAATCCTTTTATAATCAATTTGAAGACCTTTTTCATTACAGTTAATAGTTTGCAACAATTTTAACCATGCATTGCACAAATCCGCTAAGTAATTAACATTTTTGTTTGTGTAAGGGTACATTTGTTTCTGCCAGAAAACTTACATTCTTGCCCTAGTCCCAATCTAAATGATAAAACCTCCTTAAACATAATTTTTTTCTTTTGAGATATTTCCGTTTCCCTCATGATGGAATGAATCTTTAAAATCGATGCCAAATTTCTTATACAAGCAGACCTGTAGCAACTTAAAAATAATCATCCCCACAAATTTATTGTTCGTTCACTTGAAATCTTAAAGGTTAGCAAACTATTATGTTTTAGAAGCAATCAATGCCTCTACATCATGGTTCATGTCTTGGCATGGATATATTTATTTTTCTTCCAAAAACTCACATTGAAATGATATTGTTCATCCCTGTGCTTTCAATGATGTTATTTGGCATCTCCATCATCATTATGGAATTCATCTGTTTTGAAATGATGACATTGGCATAGTGCCTTGTCTGATGGACTAATTTGTTTTTGTTAGTTTTGACTTTTGGCTAAGTCTTGGGGTTGTGTACAGGGTTTTAAGAACTACAACATTTGTTTGTCTTATATTTGTTTCAATTCAAAAGGCTGAGCCCTGTGTGCCATTTAAATAATCAAAATACTAAAACAATCTATCGTTGGTTTCTAGGAACAAAAAACTAAAAAGAAAAAGAAAAAAATTCAATGAATCTCCAAAGGCTCTTGAACTATTGAAATTTCTTGTGGATTTATCCACTCAACAGATTGCATTGACTGCTGGTCCTCTTCCTCAAAATGATGGAAGAAATCTCACTGAATGCTAGAATTATTACTTGAAATATGGATATATCTACCACATGATCATCCATTCTCCTCTGTCTCCTCTATAACTGACAAGTGGTTTGCCAACAATGTCATCGAAAATTAAACATGGTGCTTGAAAATGTTAGCAAAATCTTTGGAAATATAGAACTTCATCAACTCCTCGTTGCTAGTTGGTCCTTATAAAGTGGATCAAGCATCTTCGGGATCTAAAATTATACTCGGAAGATCTCTTCATGATGCTGCGTATATTTCCATATTTTTGGATATTGTATTTTACCCAAAAGATCTGCTTAACTTCTACACAAAATTGGGCAGTCACCCCTGAAATCCTGTTGTCTATATTGTAGAAAATACCTTGTCTCCTAGATGCTCTGCCTTAAACCTTCGACACAGAAATGGAATTATCTCTACCATAAATCCTAAGAATCTGGAAATCTAATCTGCTTACTAAGTGTTTTTCCACTTGCCATGGATGAATTTGAGTTGTCATTTAATGAGGATAAAGATGCCAGTTGCTCCATGATTTTATCCTTGACCTATTGAGAGATGCCCGATATTCTATAGGAAATTTGGTGATATGAACCAATCCTCTACCAATTGTGCCTGAGGTGTCTTTGATTAAATGAACCTGCCTGAAAGTGTGGATCAAATTGATACCTGAGCGATGAGAAAAATCTTCAACCACCTGGGAACATTGATTTAACTTCCACCTATACTCAGTGAATGTCCATGTCTTTAATGGATGATGTGGAGTAGGAGTTGAAAAAAATAATACATTTCCATTCATGGTTTTCATAATGATATCAAGATCATCATCTCCATCAACATTATCAGCTAGAAACCTGCTATATGAAGTCTCTCCAATATCAATAACATCAGTGCAAGATGTTTGGCCATCAATAATATAGAAGTAATCATCAAATGATGTTTCAGCAAGAGTCATCCCTTTCCTATTTTCTCCACGCTTACTCAGGTCAACATATTAATTTGGGCACAGAGAGATCTTTCAAGAAGCATGTGATGACACTTTACTTTGGGAAAGAGAATTTTCAGTTCTCTGAAAGATGACTAGCAAAGGGTGAGATTCTGTGTTGAAATCATACATGTCTAGAGGGAGCATATCGCTATCATCAAAAAACAAGTAGATATACTTGAGATTCTTGCCCAAAATGAAAGTCTCCATTTGATCTCTTCTTAAAGGACGAAGCAGTGTCATGTCAGCCAAAGAACTAGAGCCTCTAGAATCAACCTTAGTATGAGACTTAAAAACCTGAAAGATTTGCCAACCCTGTTCATTTGTTGCATTGCTCTCTTTTTTGTAAGGCCTCTCATTGATCCCAAGGCAAAGTGTCTTGCAGGAAACACACCAAATGGTCCATTTTGGGATAGAAATGTCTATCAACCTCATTAGGTAGTTCTCCCAGAAATACCAGTCCTTTCGGAATGGATTTCTGAACCAATCGATGCTTAACACCCTTCAATGCTTCGTCATACATCTCATGTAGGTAAGAGACATTCGAGGCCTCATGACCAGCCATAATAGCTATATCCATGAGATCTCAATCTGATATTTTCTCCACTAAAATGTCCAAATTGTGGACCGATGTAAATTTGTACTAATCCTTCCACCTTTGGGAGAGTCTTAAAGTGTTCTTTAAATCATCTATACAAAACATCATGCCTTTGCCAATCATAAATCTTATACAGACCAAAAAGTTGAACTTGCATGTATTTTATCAGAGAGCACAAAAAAATGGGTCAAATTATCAAGTAACGACCCATATCACTCCCATTTCTATCATTGGGTATTCAACAGAAACACCTGGTGGGGGATAATGTCATTGACATCCAGAGTTCAACATCTGGGTATCATGCTTCCAACTGTATGTCTCCTTCAAAGGAGATGGATATAATAGGGGGAGGGAGGAATATTACCACTTTGTTTCTTCCAGCTATTGAGTTAGTGTTTCCTGGGCAGAGATTATGTGAAAGAATTTGGTACTGCAACTAATCTGACAGTGTTGCTACTTGATTTCAATGTCAATCATTTCCTACGCTTCATCCAAAGGTTCCAAACATTTTAAGGAGCTAGGACTAGATTCAGAGTCCAAGAGGCACATAGTATAATAGTGTTATTGACAGAGACACAATCATGCCAAATATCATCGTTGTGCTGAGAATATTAGGATGCATATTGCACTCCCTTGCAAATACAAATGGAACAATTCCTTGAGGAAGCACATCCTGCACAATTGCAATATGCAAAATGTGGCCTCGAAGATCAAATGCAATCGAAGCAACTGCCATAACCGCCAGTCTAGTAAGAAAACAAAGAACCATTCCAAATATTGCATTTGATTGTAGTGACAGATCTTCGATCCCACTGTAAAGTCAAATTCGACACCTGCTCTTCTTTGTCCATGCATGCCCACAGTTTGCAGTAGAACAAGGTGTTTGGTCGTTGGTATCGACACTTTAATGCTGGGGTTTGACTGCATTTATATATATTCTTTTAAAAACCTTTGGGAAATATCCCAACAATTTGTCTTTTTGCATATGTTGAGCTTTCAGATAGTTATGGCGTTTGACAAAACCCATAGCCATCAAAATATGTATTTAGTTTTAATTTATCAATGCACCTGTCATGGCATCCTTCACTCTGCTAGATTACCATTGACCTATGGCATCCAGAAAATTTGAAACCACCTCTCATTCTCCCTTTGAAAACAAAATTTTTGTCTGGTAGTTACCTGGTAGTGTGTTGGCAATTCGGCAAAGGATCCCTGCGTGGAGCTCAAACCCATTCATTTGACACTTAGCAGTTGTGAAATCTTTCACTATTATTTAGTGATTCATCTCTTTGCATGGACATTTGAGGTATGCTGCATGTTTTAATTTTTCATTGGGATATATCCCACATGCGCTACACCCAAAACTCCTTTGGTGCCGACTGTCCCCATTTTTTTTTACGCGTTGGGAAAAAGGGTGCCCCCTTCCATGGTCTCATTCTTCATGTGACTTGGTGCAGGCACTCGGTCGTTGGTCCTTGACTTGCCTATGTATCATGTTGACTCTTGTTTTGTGTGTTGGATGTAGGTGCGTAGAATTTGGCAACTGTGAACTTGGAAGATTGACGCTCGACCAATAATTTTAATATATGCCATGTTTCTGTTATAGGCCTGAGAGCCCTTTTTGGCTCCAAAAATTAAATATAAAGCCAAGCTTACATAAGCCTGTAAAAGGCCCAAGAACTTATTTGGCTTACCAAAACTAAAAACAAAGCCAACATTTGGTTAATAAAACCAAAATTCGAAATTACAGAACTTTTTCCCAAGCAATCCTGAAAGACAAGAGACTTTTCCAGATTCATGTCAAAATGCACAAATCAGTATGTAACAACATTTTCCTTACAAAATCTTTGTAAGGTGATGAGATTGTGTGAAACTCATGTGCCTGAAAACAGAGAGTTGTTGTCCTTTTCACCTTTCCACTACACATCATGAAGCAATGTTAGGTGTTTGATCATTTGGAAATAATTTAAAAGATGGAATGTTATTTTCAATCCCAAAATCATGGCTATCAATCGGCATAATGATTATCCTATAAACTTAGAGGACCCTAACAAGTAGGATAGGCTAGAGTAGAATAGACTAGGATATGATAAAGTAGGCTAGGCTAGGTTAGGCTAGAGTAGGCTAGGCTAGGCTAGGCTAGGCTAGGTTAGGCTAGGCTATGCTAGAGTAGGCTAGTCCAGGCTAGAGTAGGATAGGCTAGGCTAGGCTAGGCTAGGCTAGGCTAGAGTTGGCTAGGCTAGAGTAGGCTAGAGTAGGCTAGGCTAGGTTGGATTAGGCTAGAGTAGGGTAGGGTAGGCCAAAGTAGGCTAGGGTAGGGTAGGCTAGGCTTGGTTGGAGTAGGCTAGGCTAACTTAGGATAAGCCAGGCTAGGCTAGGCTAGGCTAAGCTACATTAGGCTAGGCCAAGTTAGGATAAGTTAGGCTAGGCTAGGCTAATATACATTAGGTTAGGCTAGGATAGGATAGGATAGCCTAGGCTAAGCTCAATTATGCTAGGCTAGGTTATGCTACGCATGGCTAGTCTAAGCTAGAATAGGCTAGACTAGGCTATGCCAAACTACACTAAGCTAGTATAGGCTAGGCTAAGCTAGGCTAAGATAGAGTAGATTAGGCTAGGCTAAGTTAGGCTAGGCTAGGGTAAGCTAGGCTTGGTTAGGCTAGGCTAGGGTAAGCTAGGCTTGGTTAGGCTAGGCTATGCTAGAGTAGGCTAGTCTAGGCTAAGCTTAGCTAGGCTAGGTTGGATTAGGCTAGAGTAGACTAGGCTAGGCCAAAGTAGGCTAGGCCAAAGTAGGCTAGGGTAGGGTAGGCTAGCTTAGAGTAGGCTAGGCTTGGCTAGAGTAAGCTAGGTTAATTTGGATAAGCCAGGCTAGGCTAAGCTAAGCTACGTTATGCTAGGCCAAGTTAGGATAAGTTAGGCTAGGCTAGGATAAGATATGTTAGGCTAGGATAGGATAGGATAGGATAGAGTAGGCTAAGCTCAATTACGCTAGCTAGTTTAGGCTAGGCTAGGCTATGCTACTCTTGGCTAGTCTAAGCTTGAGTAGGCTAAACTAGGCTATACTAGGCTAGACTAGGCCAGAGTAGGCTATGCCAAACTAGACTAAGCTGGTATATGCTAGACTAAGCTAGTATAGGCTAGGCTAAGCTAGGATAAGATATAGTAGATTAGGCTATGTTAGGTGTAATGATACCAAGCCATTATGCCAGGAACATGACGGTTTTGGTGTCTTTTAAAACCTTTCTGGTTGTGGCATTTCGTCAATCACTTTGCTTACAATTACGTTAGGGTTTTACTGATGTGTTTATATGTGTGTTGCAAAAAATAATAAGAATATTAAATCATGGAACATACCTCAACCATATGCAATATGATAGACAAGCCAAAACATCCCAAATATGATTTTATTCATGAAATAGATGAACTTGCTATAATGAAGATGTCGATCTGGAATGCTCAATAGATGACTAAAAAGATAGACAATAGAGCTGCTAAAAAATGCTCCAGGAAGATACTATAAACCTCCAAAGGCTGGATAAGAGATGAATACCAATGCCAAGGTAGATCTGGGCAATATGAAGTGACAAACCCCCACTAGAAGATGCCACGTCCTGTTGGAACTGTCAATCCCCACAATTTCGGCCCTACTGTCAAAGATCTCCAAATGCTGCGCTGAATATGTCGAACTATAGACCGATATGAGTGGAAACCTCTCCTGAAATCGAAAACTGAAATACCAAGGGAAACTCCAAATGCTAAATCCTCCAATTGAGTTGCACCCTCATGAAACTGCCAAACCCTACAATTTCTGCTCTGATGAAGGAGGCCTCCAAATGAGCCCAAACTCGACCAAATGATAGATTGGGGTGCTAGTATCCCCCTCCTGAAGTCTCAGGCTGAAATGCTATGGATAAATCCTCCAAAATGAATAGAAATGAATCTAAAAAATGCCCTCCTTCTCTCCAATTCGTTCCACTACTCTAGGAAATAATTTGAACCATAAATCTCTCTCAAAAGGCACTAGAAATCATGGCTAAGGCCCTGAAAGTAAGACCCATATGCTCAAATGTCCAAGAGCCCTCTCAAACTCCTACAACGAACCTTCCCTCAAGAATGGTGTGCTTCCCTTGCTGGAAACCCCCAATGGTATGCCCCTCTTCCTTCCTGTGCCTGTGGCTGGTGTAGAACCCTCATGCACTGATGTAGAACCAAACTAGAATGGTGTGGGAGAGTATTGCATCTCTGAGACCAATCTTGGGACAAGATAGGTGGAATCTTTCACCACTGAATCATCCTCTAGGGTTTGTTAAGTCAAAACCCTCAAAACCCCCAATGTTGGGCTCACTAGCTAGAAATCAGATATCAAAATATGATCATACATGAATGAATGAGTAGAGGCCCTTGCGTTTTCTCTATAATTTTTGGCTCCTCTTGTCCCTCCAAAGAGACTTTCATTTTATTAATATTTAATTAATTAATTAAATCACTTTAATTAATTAATTAACCATTTTACCTCTAAAAAGCGCCTTATCTCTCCTTGTGCTTCCCTGGCCACTGAAAGTCACTTCTAGCCATCCCATCCTATAGTGTTTCTCCTCCCAAATCCAATGATCTCTTACGTTGAGAGGTTCTTCCAAGTAATGTTCCCAAAATGACCTCTTCAGTGAATTTAATTGACTTATAGCTCAAAATAGTCAAAATCATGGAAATCATCGGAATGCAATGGAACCAAAGGAAACCTGTGCAGAATGGTTCATAATGATGAGATATGATGAGAAATGCAATCTGGACCTCACAATTCCTCTCAATAACCCTTGTACTTTCTATAACACCCATCTGGCTACTCTGGTCATCATAAACCTCTGCACTGTGATGATGTCCCAAAGTGGGGACATTACAGTCCTCCCTACTAGAAAATTGCTTGTCCTCAAGCAATAACCAAATCCACTCAAATAAAATACCAGGATGCCATGTCCACCTGTGGGATACACAGTAGAACCCATCCAAGGATGAACACTCATTTAATGTGCCCCCTGGGTCCCATGTCAAGTCATGAACTGCTAGCCCCTGGGATGTATAACCCTGAAATATACCAACTCCAAGAGTCTCTTGCATATGACACATGTCCTCATCTCGGAATGAATCCATCCTCTAAGTCTCTACCAAGATCCATACAGCCTCCATCAAATGCTCATGTTGATGCCTGTACGAGGTGCTACCAGACCTCCGTGAGACACCCGCAAGCGATGTGCTCCTCTCAACACTGAAGCTCAATGGAAAGTTAGAATAAATTTCCAGTGTAATGGTCCACTCTCCCCTGTCAGTTAATGAAATGATCAGTCCTGCAATCCCTGGGTCCCATGATAATCTTTGTTGAAGATCACCATGTTGGCCCTACACTACTCTGACCATGACTATCTTCCCCCTGCATACATCCTGAATCCTCCTCTCCTGGGTCCTCCAACTGAAATACATGTGACCATTGGACTTGATATCCAGAAACTGTATCAGTAAAGACACCTCTGTAGAAGAAGTACCTGTCCAAACATCTCCATGCCCTATCATGATGATCAAGAGGGAGAAAAGGTCTTGCCCATAGGACAAGTACCTACAGGGCCACTCCAAACCAACCCAAGGTGGAGTGTCTGGCTCTTTGGCGCAACATGTGTCGTCATGTAGTGAAACATCCTGCTAACCAAGTAAACTCCCAGATCCCATGGAAAACTTGGAAGTTTATCACTTCTAGTATCTACTAGTTGCTCCTGTGTCAGACTAATCACTGTTAGAAGCCCTCTATGCTCATTTGTCATCATCTGATCTATGATTCTCACCATCACGCACCAAGTCTCAATTGTCTGTCTAACACGGTCCACCTCTGACCTGTTGTATTCCATAAAAGTACTCTTGTCATGTAGTCTTGGCCTACTCACTCTCCATGCCCTCAGCCACAGCCTATCCCTCCTCATGCTATTGCCTATGATAAAAGTGTTAGGATAGGCTAATAGAAACATCTGCAGCTGACTATAGGACTGGGAGGTGTCACATGCTTTGGTCAATTCCAAGGATTCAGCCAGAATCTCACCCATCGGTATCCATGATAGATTCTCTCCTGTGGTCATCACCTAATCCCAACCATCCAGTACAACCGAAAGTAACCCCTCCGACTATTGGTCAACCAATCTCCATCTCTCATCTCCCATGCAACCACTGAAATGGTGAAGGTGATCTCCCACAACTATGTGTTGCTGCAGAGGATTGACATCTACATACTCCCCTAAGTGTGTCTCCTCTCTGCAAGGCACTATACCCCTCTGAATGCCACCATACATCTCGGCATTACTCTATGAACTATCCCTCATCACCATATGCTATGGCATACTCATGTCGTCTCCTGTAGACTCATGTTGCATCGTAGATCTGAGGTGTACTGCTGGATCAACCTCTACATTGAGGTCAACTACTCTTGGAACACAAATGGAAGTGTCCTCCATCAACTGGTGCTCCTCTGCTAGACCACCAACATCCTCTATCCATGTGATAGAAGGATATATCATAGTGTCCAGCAGGATAGATGAAGTGGATCTCTGACAAATCTCCTCAAGAATCTCCTCTGATCTGGACTCTGATTCTTGAAGGGTTGTTTGTGTGCCTCTCAAGAATCCTCGAGTGCTCTCCAACTCCTGAGTGAGTCTGACCATCTCCAACTCCTTCTCCCTCAGAGCCTCATGATATGTCTCACCAATCCTCAATAGGTAGCCCCTGTCAATCATCAACTATTGGTAATTGGTCCTCATCATAGATACTCTCTCGTTGTGAGTATGAAAGTCATCCATGGTAATTCCCTCATCTGAAATACCATGTGCCACTAATGCTCTCCAACAAAAATATTCCATCAACGCATGCATGTCATCACTGCACCTGGTGGTTTCCACGATCATAGCCTCACTGACTCTCAATTGTGCTGCTAAGTGGTGTGGCTCCTGATCATGGTCATGCTGAGGTGCCACATCATATCCCTCACTGCTGCTATCACTCCTGCTAGTGTCAACTCTGGAGTCCCCAAAAACAATCTTTGCATAAGATAACATGTTGAACTGCCCATTGTCTATTGTGCTACTGGGTCCTCCTATCTTCCATTGCACCCCATCAGTAGGTTCTATCTCCCTCTGCATCACACTGTATCCTATATGAGCAGCCATATCCTCCTGGGCACTCACCCTGCTACTATCATCTGCGCCTTGATCCCATGTAGATGTACCCAGACATGTTCTATGGTCATCCTGACTGCTAAAGAGTTCATCCTCATCAATGCAGGCCGATCCTGGAAGTAAGTGCTCCATCACCCTATCAGTCTCCACAATATGCTCAACTAATGGAGTCTCTAAAAGATGTGACTCAATCTCCTCATGTTGATCTGTAAGTGTAGAATCAAATACCTACATGTCCTGTGTCTCCTCCTGGATCTGTGGATCCATGCATCCATGGTGTGCGTCCCTCACGCAAGGCTCCTAAATTATATCTGACATGTCATTGACCTCCTCATGTGACGTGGCTATCAGGGGTGTCTGGAAAAATGACATATGTGTCACGACCATCATAGGAATATCATCACCTCTAAGTGATAACACATGTGAATCCTCACTAGTGTCACCACTTTGTTGGGGTGTAAGGTCATCAACACCATGTGATATTCCTGCTGAAGTACTGGTGCTATCATCCTATTCCCTTGACTGTCTATCTACTACACAAGGGTCACTATCCTCCTCAAGCGTGCTAGAATCATCAGTCTCTGTGCAAGAGTCACTATCACTACCCTCTGTGGAAGAGTCACTATCATCATCAGACTGCTCCAAATCCCCATCATCACTGTCATAGTGCACCTCAATGATATGCTTCTTACCCTTACCCCTACACCTATGATCTGGTTCCCAAGGCACCTTGCAACTGTAGCAAAGTTGCATGCTCCTAAGGGGTGTGGGGTTTCTCTGTGCTTCCCTCCATATAGCTGCTCTGGCTCTGTTTCCCTCTACTATGCTGGTCCAATATGTCACCTCATCTTCGCTCCAACTGGGGTTTTTCATGGATATAAACTTTTGGAGCATTATTAGAGGCGCAAGTCTCTCACAAAGTGCATGATATTCCCTTTCACAACTCACCACTTATCTAACAAAATCTATAGACCCCATCTTTCCTTATGGAAGATTCCTCAGGCTGGTAGGAGTCTAAGCTCTGATACCACTGTAATGATCCCAAGCCATTATGCCAGGAACATCATGGTTTTGGTGTCTTTTTAAAACCTTTCTGGTTGTGGCATTTCGTAAAACACGTTGCTTACAATTACGTTAGGGTTTTACTGATTTGTTTATATGTGTGTTGCAACAAATAAAAAGAAGATACAATCATGGAACATACCTCAACCATATGCAATATGATAGACAAGCCAAAACATCCCAAATATGATTTTATTCATGAAATAGATGAACCTGCTACAATGAAGATGCCGATCTAGAATGCTCAATAGATGGCTAAGAAGATAGACAATAGAGCTGCTACAAAATGCTCCAGGAAGATACTATAAGCCTCCAAAGGCTGGATAAGAGATGAAGACCAATGCCAAGGTAGATCTGGGCAGTATGAAGTGCCAAACCCCCACTGAAATGCCACGTCCTGCTGGAACTGTCAACCCCTACAATTTCAGCCCTATTGTCAAAGATCTCCAAATGATACACTGAAGATGTCGAACTGTAGATCGAGATGAGTGGAAACCTCTCCTGAAATCTCAAACCGAAATACCAAGGGAAACTCCTCCAAATGCTAAATCCTCCAATTGAGTTGCGCCCTCCTGAAATTGCCAAACCCTACAATTTTGGCCCTGATAAAGGAGGCCTCCAAATGAGCCCAAACTCGGCCAAATGATAGATAGGTGTGATAGGATCCCCCTCTTGAAGTCTTAGGCTGAAATGCTATGGATAACTCCTCCAAAATGGATAGATATGAATCTAAAAAATGCCCTCATTCTCTCCAATTCGTCCCACTGCTCTAGGAAATAATCTGAATCATAAAGCTCTCTCAAGAGGCACTAGAAATCATGGCTAAGGCCCTGTAAGTAAAACCCATATGCTCAAATGTCCAAGAGCCCTCTCAAACTCCTACAATGAACCTTCCCTCAAGAATGGTGCGCTTCCCTTGCTAGAAACCCCCAATGGTGCACCCCTCCTCCTTCCTGTGCCTGTGGCTGGTGTAGAACCCTCCTGCACTGATGTAGAACCAATCTAGAATGGTGTGGGAGAGTATTGCATCTTCGAGACCAATCTTGGGACAAGCTAGATGGAATCTTTCACCACCAAATTGTCCTCTAGGGTTTGTTAAGTCAAAACCCTCAAAACCCCCAATGTTGGGTTCACTAGCTGGAAGCCAGATATCAAAATATGATCATACATGAATGAATGAGTAGAGACCCTTGCCTTTCCTTTATACGTTTTGGCTCCTCTTGTCCCTCCAAAGTGACTTTTATTTTATTAATAGTTTATTAATTAATTAAATCACTTTAATTAATTAATTAACATTTTTACCTCTGAAAAATGCCTTATCTCTCCTTGTGGCTTCCCTGGCCACTAAAAGTCACTTCTAGCAATCCCATCCTGTAGTGTTTCTCCTCCGTATTCCAATGAGCTCTTACACTGAGAGCTTCCTCCAAGCAATGTGCCCAAAATGACCTCTTCAATGAATTTAATTGACTTATAGCTCAGAATAGTCAAAATCATGGAAATCATCGGAATGCAACGGAACCAAAGGCAACCTGTGCAGAATGGCTCATAATGATGAGATATGATGAGAAACGCAAGTTGGACCTCACAATGCCTCTCAATAATCCCTGTACTCACTATAACACCCATCTGGCTACTCCGGTCATCATAAACCTCTGCACTGCGATGATGTCCCAAAGTGGGGACATTACATTAGAATAGGTTAGGCTAGGATAGGCAAGGCTAGGCCAGGATAGGCTAGGCTATGCTAGTCTAGGCTAGAGTAGATTAGGCTAAGATAGATTAGGTTAGGATAGTCCAGGCTAGGCTAGGCTAGAGTAGGCTAGAGTAGGCTAGGCTAGGCTAGACTAGAGTATACTAGATTAGACTATAATAGGCTAGGATAGGTTAGATTAGGCTAGACTACGCTAGGCTAGACCAGAGTATGATAGGGTAGGGTAGGGTAGGCTAGGCTAGGCTAGTGTAGGCTAGGCTAGGTTGGAGTAGGCTAGAGGCTAGGCTAGGCTAGAGTAGGCTAGAGTAGGCTAGGCTAGGCTAGACTAGCATATACTAGAGTATTCTAGGCTAGGCTATGCTAGGATAGGATAGGCCAGAGTAGGCTAGGCTAGAGTATGCTAGGCTAGGCTAGAGTACGCTAAGGTAGGGTAGGCTAGCGTAGACTAGGCTAGGCTAGCGTATACTAGGATAGGCTTGGCTAGAGTAGGTTAGGCTAAGCTAGGATAAGCCAGACTAGGCTAGGCTAAGCTATGTTAGGCTAGTTAAGGCTAGGCTAGAGGAGGCTAAGCTCGATTAGGCTAGGCTAGTCTAGGCTAGGCTATGCTACACTTGGCTAGGTTAAGCTAGAGTAGGGTAGGCTAGAATAGAATAGGCTAGGCTAGGCTAGAGTAGGCTAGGCCATGCTTTACTGAGCTAGGATAGGATAGTCCATGCTAGGC